>CAJUYI010000385.1:37725-90736 GCA_910591695.1 Galerucella pusilla
AGCTTCCTATGAGAAACCTTAACCAATGTTTTTGTATCGGGAGAGCACAAGCGCAAGGGGATAGACAGAGTAGCAGGAACGCTTCAATTTTATCGAAACGCATATTCTTTTGGTAAAAGAAGCGTCGACTTTGCAAGAGTAGGTTTTGGTTTGACTACCGATTAGTAGATGGCGCCACATATTTTGTGATAGAAAATATTCATACTGCATTTTTCGGTCTATTCCACCAAAAGTATTATTAGTCGATAATTAATGGTCGTGTATCAGGAGAGCAGGGCCGGTATTCTCAGGCCCTCGCTTGGAGCGATATCGATGTCGTTGAATGCGAGGGGATCGAAATTCATTGCTGTCTCGATTCTCATGCCCTCTCCTCGCAATTGGAACGCTCCCGCGAAGAGGAGTAAATAGACAACTCTAACCTCCAATTTTTATTGAAGCATTGTTGAAAATTATAATTGTATATAAATCATTTATAATTGTAGTCTTATGTATATTGGACTACTACTAGAAGGTCTAGAAGAAGCATTTAAATTTAAATTCAAAACAGAACCAAAAACTATCTTGACATTAATGTCAAAATACGTTGAAATCGCGGTGTTGCCGTAGCTAGTCGCTCGTGATACAGATTTGCGAGTGCAGTGGTACATGAGAATCTACAAATACCACATCGCTGTCAATCAAATCACTCCCTTTAGAAATCGTTCGCTTGTGAGAGGAGCGAGTTGAGAATACCGGCCCAGAACGCGACGAGGTGTACAAAATATCAGAATTAGCCAAATTCGCAGATTTTGTTGCTTTTTACATCTCTTCGCGTTTCTGCTCTCCTGATCCAAGTAAATTTGGTAGTCGACTTTGTATCAGGAGAGCAGAAGCGCGAGAAGGTGTAAAAAGTACAAAATTAGTTAAATTCTCCAGATTCTGTTCCTTTTTACATCTCTTCGCGTTTCTGCTCTCCTTATACAAGTAAATTTGGTTGTCGGCCTTGTATCAGGAGAGCAGAAGCGCGAGGAGGTGTAAAAAGTCCAAAATTAGCTAAATTCTCTAGATTTGCAGATTTTCTTACTTTTTACATCTCTTCGCGTTTCTGCTCTCTTGATACAAGTAAATTTGGTAGTCGGCTTTGTATCAGGAGAGCAGAAGTGCGAGGGGGAGTAAAAAGTACAAAATTTAGCCTAATTCTCTAGATTTGCAGATTTTGTTACTTTTACATCTTTTCGCGTTTCTTCTCTCCTGATACATATAAATTTGTAGTCGGCTTTGTATCAGGAAAGCAGAAACGTGATGAGGTGTATAAAATATCAGAATTAGCCAAATCCTCTAGATTTGCAGATTTTGTTAGTTTTTACATCTTTTCGCGTTTCTGATCTGATACAAGTAAATTTGTAGTCGGCTTTGTATCAGAGCAGAAACGCGATGAGGTGTACAACATATCAGAATTGGCCAAATTTTCTAGATTTGCAGATTTTGTTACTTTTTACATATAGCTTAATTCTCTAGATTTGCAGATTTTCTTACTTTTTACATCTCTTCGTGTTTCTGCTCTCCTGATACAAATAAATTTGGTAGTCGGCTTTGTACCAGGAGAGCATAAACGCGAGGAGGTGTACAACATATCAGAATTAGCTAAATTTTCTAGATTTGCAGATAATTGAGCAATCAGTATTCGTAGAAGTTATTAGGGCAGATTTCATTTTTGGTGGAAAAGACCGAAAAGCGAGTCCTTGAATTCTCATTAAAATAGGTGGCGCCATCTATTAATCGGTAGCCAAACTAAGAGCTACACCAGTTAATAATCAGTCGGTAAGTAATTCACGCGTCACTGTTTTTTCCACCAAAAGATTTAATTAAAGAAAACAAATGTAATTTTTGTAAAGTTTTTATTAGAACCAAGACAAATTAATTAAATTTTTTAAATAACAATATGTGAATGTTTAAAAAATATATAATGAATGCCTAGGCACTGTATTTTGAAAAAGTGTACAATTCAAGTAGGATACTTTGAAAGTTCTTTCATATAGATTTGCAACAATTTAAATACACTGGTCCGTAAGAAACTTTTCCGTTGTCAATATTCGTTTTATAACCATTGGTAGACATGGACATTTTCAAAATATTCACCATAATTTCAAAAAAAGTTCACTACTAACATTACATGATGTCTGCTGGTAGATACGTTTCAAATAATGAATCCATCGGTTTTTTTTTCAAAATGTATATAACAGACCAGTACAAAAATCACAGAATTGATAATCGTGAAAATATAAATACACTAAAAATGAAACAAACTACAATAATAATAATAATAATAATACGCATAACTAACAAATTGGTCAGATGAAACATTATTTTGTACTTTTCACTGTACAAGTCCAGCAAAATTTTTTTTCATAAGGTACTTCAAGTTTCATCAAAATTTAATTGCTCTAAACCGTTTTTATACGACATAAACAAAAAGTATCTTATCGATTATTATAAACAATCAATTTAAATTTAAGTATATATCCCTTCATAATTAAAAGCGTGTAATTAAATTTATAAAGGGAAATGGGATAAATAAAGTTATTTTGAGCCAGTTGTATGAAATCTTCAAGAAGACATTTGAACTACCACGAAGCCGCTCACCTGAACAATGACCAGGTTGTTCCAGTAAGTCTACGTGATTGTAAAAACGATTTCTCGTCTTAAATATACAGGTAAGCTCACAATAACTTGATATAAATCTAATTGCATACTACATTTTATACGATTTTCGATGAATACATATTTTATTATCTTCTTAAATTCTGGTTAATTTTAATTAAATGGTTACAGAGGCACGATAAAGTAACTTACTAATTATGCTAAGTTGCAAGGGATAGGGGGATTTATATCACAAATAACAAAATAGACTTTGTCGTCCATTTTTTTTAGTTTGAATACCTCGCAGAAAATACAAATAACTGAGTGGATAGTTCCACGAGAGAGAAGCGTTAGAAAAATTCCAAAATTTGTAACAAATACCAATAATGAAATTTATAGAATTGTATAATATTTCTTTTGTATTATTAGAAAGGAGTATGTTTCTGAAAACACAAAATGTTCAAGTTTTTAAATAGGAACAAAATAAATATTTTCAAACCGTCAAAATTATTGATTTTCAATTGAATGTCAACCAGTTCCGCTAAAGATGTATCATTTTTGAAGTTTAATAAAAAAAAATATCCACAATGTTTTTTTCGCTAAAAGTAGCCTTAAAAAATTTAATAATATAAATATATAAGGGGAAATAAGTACAATACAATACATTTGAATGAATATTTGTTGTTTACAACGATAGACTCCGTTTCACATAAGAAGAACCCACTAGAAGTCTAGAAGTTGCAGTCGTATGCGCGAAGAAGCTGCACATAACAATATCTGAAGGCTTTGGCCAATATTGATCTTCAGATATTGTTATGTGCAGCTTCTTCGCGCATACGACTGCAACTTCTAGACACTAGTGGACTCTTCTTATGTGAAACGGAGTCTACTACAATTATTTTTTCAAAGTGTAGTTCATAAAAAGGTTTCCGAATTAACTAACAATGTCCGTAACACACTCATGCAACATTTTTGTAAACTTCTTTTTATATAAATTAAACAGTAAAATTGAAAAAAAGAAAAATATTTTTCTCTTTTATCTTTCTCGTCAATTTTGGTTTAGTATTCACATAAAATGCCCCAAAAAAAGATTTTGAACAAAATGTTAGTACAATCGTAATGCCCATTTTCGTTTGGTGTCCTTCCAAAAGTCCCTAATAGAGTTTCGCTAATTTCCGGATGTTTATTCTTTGAATAAGTATTTTGAATTGCAACAAGAGCAGCAAAAATATTTATCACGTCAAAAATTCAAATCCGCCGTTACCTGGTCCTAATTAGTAGTTCATATGCACGAAATGTTTAAATACTTTTTATTAAATTTCGACTGAAAACATATGATTCGTCAAGTAGGAAACTTAAAAAGAGAAAAAAAATACTGTTTTGGAATGTGAATATATAATGGATAACTTCCATACGGAATTTGGTGCTCTTATTACTTTACGATTTGCAAAATAGCTATACGTTATTTTACTCACCTTTACATACATCATCTCAGCAAAAAAATACAAACAAAGTTATATTTAAATAATTTCACTGAATATTGCTAGATGAATAAAATACATATAAATAATCATCTCCGAATTCTGCCAAAGGATAACATTTCAAATAGTACCGGCCATCAACGACATGGTTAGAAATAAACAAAATTATATTTAAAAGCACAGACAGAGGAGATTTTTTGATATAACCAAAACTCGAGTCATCGCTCCATTACATTTGGAAGGTGAAAACACAACACACTGATTTGTGTATAATACGAAGCGCTACCAAAGTTAAAGTAGTTCAAACGAACGTTCATCAGAGAAATTTGAAATATACACTATGGGCCGAAATAAAGGATACATTTTTCAATTGGAAACATTTTTTTTTGTTTCTTGGGCGATTTATTTTCTAATAACCTAACATGTCCTCAACATGACTGTACATTTGGAAGCAAAAATAATGTATTTCGCGAATCCGGTAATTTCGGAAAATTTCCTTTTTACTGAAGTGTTATGGATGGTTTATCTTCCGAAAATGCATATTAGTACAATTTTAGCTTAGACAGTTTTCATTTGCAACGAGCTCAAATGCACTCTTATATAATTTTTTTATAAATCCGACCCTGTACATTATTTTTACCTACAAATTTACTGTCATGTTGAAGACATGTAAGGTTATTAGCCCTGCAAAAAGAAAATAAATCGCCCAAAAAACAAAAACAATTTTTTCAATTAAAAAATGTACTCCTTTATATCGGCCCACAGTGTAGAAAAAAAGAATCGAAATATTAAAGGGGCGAATCTAAATGTAATAAATGTGACGATATGTAAAATAAATTAGTTTTTTTCATAAATATACACACAAATGCAATAGTAGCAGCTTGGAAAGATAAAAATAGGAACTTACGACGTTATTTTCGAAACCAAACGATACTTTTACTGTAAGAAATAGAATAAATACACTTAAACTTTTTTTTATATAAACGAAAAAATAAATATATTGGTACAAAATGTTTCTAAATATTTTTCACCAGTATTTGAGAGGCAGTCGTTATATTCTCGCAACAATGTCCATTATTTTTATTATTGATTTACAAAATATTTTCGTACGACTTTATTATAAGGGTTTTTTTTTCTATGTGTTTGTGTATAAGTTCCCGTTCTGATATGTGGGAGATTGCTTAAACTTTCTTTTCTTTATCCACTTGTTCCTGTTCTGCCGTAAGTGGAGTTTGCGCATCACTATCACCCACTATACTCCTAAAAAACAACAACATAAATATAATTAAAATTGGCATAAGCAAGGTTTTCGACTATTTTTGCAAAAAAAATTAGACAATACACGCATAATTTGAAGATTATTCGTCGAAAATATTCAGAAAAAATCAAAAAAAACATATTTTTTTTCCAACCATCAAAAAATGTTGACATTTTTGTACTATTTTCAGGTGCAAAAGCCATCAATTCCCTTACCGTACAAAAATTTGCTCGTTGCTTAGCAACACTTTTAATCCTAGGATTAAAAACGCTACTTTTAATCCTAGGACTAAAAGTAATTGCATTTGAGCTCTCTAATTGAAATTTGAAGAAAAAAACATTGTCTCTTACAAACTTTGTAAAACAAACAAATGAAACAATTATTGCCAAAATTCAAATCACCAATGAAATTATCACTAAAAATTTTCGAACAATTCAAAAAATTTTCATTAATGTTAGAACAACTCAAAATATTCTCCATAACTGTTGATGAAACAATCGATGAAATATCTGAACAGGTACTTGTACCTTCTTTGTCAGGTTGCAATATTTTTCTGGCAGTATTCTCTTTGTTGATACGTGATTCTTCTGCTACCGTACTCGATTTCCAATCCATGTCTTTTAAGACAAGTGAGGTCACCGCCACCATCAGTAAGAAGTGTAGCAGATGTTCTTCTTAGCGATTGTCCAGTATACTCCTTCCAATTTTCTAAATTCAAAAATTTTGTAATTTCTTGCGGCACGGCACTAATTTTGTGAATACCAACAACCATTCTTTGACACAAAAGTTTGAACCTACCTGTCGCGAAAACGTTACGGTCCCGAGAAATTGTGTAACGTTGAGTCAACGGTACCTCGCAGCAAAACGCCTAATGTCTCAGTCTAAAGCTACATCCTCAATCAATCTGCTAGCGAAGTGGCACTTCAGCACGCGTGCTGCAAAACGGATACCCATCCTCAATCCTGTCAATTCAGTCTGCCTGAATGTTATCGCACATGCGCATTTTCATTGTTATTTTAAGGTAACGAGGTAATTAAAAAGTTCAACCTGTGCTCCACAAAAAATAAATAAACTTTATTAATTTTCACTGACTTTCAAATATGTTATCAAGGCAACTATTACTAAGTCATATGTGCTCCAACAGATCCGAACTATACTGAATAGTATACATTGTGCATGAAGGGCACATACACATTAGACTGAGACATTGTGAGTTAATATATATAATAGAAGGGGAACCGAGTTGCTATAGACGTCTCACTCGCTCTGAAACGCATTCATAGAGTTCTCGCACTCATATTCCCGGCTTATAATCTTTATGTTTAGGGGCTTTTCGGGTCATTACAATTGGTCTGACGAACGAAATATAACTCAGTAATAGTTGCCTTGATAACAAATTTAAAAGTCAGACATGTGAAAATAAATAAAGTTTATTTATTTTTTGTAGAGCTTTAAAGCATCTGACAAAAGTTTTGGTCCATGGAAAGTGTCTGACACCTTTTGATACTTCTCTAGAAAATTATTCTACAAAACATATAACATATATAGAAATCAGACATACAAATTTAATTAAAGTAATTCTTATTTTTAGTTACCTTTCTCACCTGATACCTACCCAGGTGCACTTAGACTAGCTCCACAAACACACAGATATAAAAAGCACACGATATGCTACTGAGAACCTAACATTTCATCTATTTGTAAATAAGTTATGTCTTATCGCTCTGGGATCTTACTCTATTAGTAAAAAATGGGATTATTCAGTTTCCTAAAGTATTAAGATTCCATTAACCCTTCCCCTTCAATCTATAAACTCAAATATGTAAATAGTGTAACTAAAAATGTGCCAAGCTCTACTCGATTCTTCCCCTGACATTTTTTATTTAAATACAAAAAGTTATAAACAAAACATGTATAGCTCGTATAAAAACCGTTTTTGTCATAACTGGACAATGTTGCCAAGCACTTTAAATAGTATGAATATCTAGTAAATGTAAAATAAAGTTTATCAAACATTCTGCTCTTTATTTATTTTTATAGATTAGTTTTAGCAACCCACTTTAAACTGTTAATGACGCTTTAGGACTACTGAAATATTATCCAGTTGTTACATTCAACGTATTCTGAAGATATATTCATCAAAATATAGGTAAGTACTATCCATTTTTTTGCAAAATCACTCTCCATACTTACTTGGACGGTTCAACGATAACGCTCTGCTCTACTCGTTTTTCAATATCATCAGTTAGTCCCGCTTGATCCCCGGCTGCACTTTTAGAATTGCACTTTTCTTCGTCTTCAACTTTTTCCACTTTTAAATCTTGTTCAACGATAGCCACATTTTCCGATTTACTTTCTTCAACAATTTCATCGGTACTACTTTTATGTACATTTTCTTCATTTCCGTTGTCATTAGGAAAGTTTGCATCGAATTGAACTGAACTGAAATCCGCCCAACCTCCGACTGTGTTGTCTTCACTTTGACTTGCAGCATTGAAATCGGCGTTCCACGGATCGGAAGCTTCGTCGGTGGGTTTAGGAGACGTCCAAGCTACAAACATTATAAGATAATTCAACAATTTCAAAAGAAACAGAATACTAAACAAAAACTTACGATCCACTTCCATATTATCTTCACCTGTTGGTAATTCTTCGTCGCTGTCACTACTATAGACCTGTTCGTTTCTGTCATTCTTTTCTATGACCGTTTGAAATGTGTGTTCTCTTTCGTCGAAAATTTGGTCGTCTGCGTCATCCAACGTGTTAATACTTTGAGCACACACTTGTTTGAATATCTCTTGCTGTTGTACCAAATCACCTTCCGATAGATCGAAGTTCATTTCAATTCTGGGTTCGATGGATCTGAAAAACAATATAATTATTACACAATGGAATAGAGAACATTAAAAATTGTCAAAGGTAATAGTATATAAATATACTTTGGTTCTATCTTGCACCCCATTTAACTTTGAAATGTAATTCAACGTCCTTCGTGGCATACAGCCAGGGAAGTAGTAATTGCTTCTCAGTGAACGGTGTTTGTTCTTTGATTTTCAAAGACTATGTAAAGCGTTTTAATATTATTATACTATTAACTTCAACATCCATAAAACGCTTATAGATTTATTTGGAGGAAACTGTGAATAAAGTAAATATAACATTAAAAAACTTACTGCAGTGTGTCGTTTCCATCGTTAAATGCATCGTCGCTGAAACCGCTATAGCCTTCTATAAATTGCGAGGACG
This sequence comes from Galerucella pusilla, assembly GCA_910591695.1. Classification (NCBI taxonomy): domain Eukaryota; kingdom Metazoa; phylum Arthropoda; class Insecta; order Coleoptera; family Chrysomelidae; genus Galerucella; species Galerucella pusilla. The sequence goes on from CAJUYI010000385.1 coordinate 46,330, forward strand.
GATTCTGCATTTGATACTGGAAGAACATCTAAAATCGTTAGAGAAATCGTACTAAAACTGGCGAATAGTTTATAGAGTTTATTTACCTGTTGTTGTAAGGCGCTAGACTGCGTGAACGGTATATCTCCATAATCGTCGTTATTATCTACTGAACTGTTCGGATGTGCACCTCCCTGAAATTCAAAAGAAAAGGAAAAATTAACCAACTATAAATCGATTCTTATTATTGATTAGCAGATCTTTAATTCTAAGGGAAAAAATTAGGTCGCATCGTATTTTCGTTTAAATTTTGACATTAATATAAGTTGAAGTTAGTCACATATATTATGACATGGAACAAAATAATAAAAAAGAAAGAAGTTTAGGTTAGAGTGATGGATGTCAGATGTCAACATTTTTGTCCGCAAATGAAGAAAAAGAAGAAGAAGCTGAAATATGGAACAGCAAAGGAAAGGAGCGGGTAAACATACAATGGGGCTCCATCAACTGCGCATGACTCAAGACTTTGCCAAAAAATATGTAAATATCAGAAATATAAAATTAAAAAAAAAACAAGAAAACCCAGGCCCAAACCCGGTTGATCAAAGTGTAACTATGTATAAAAATATAAAAAAATAAGAAATAGAAAATTTAAAAAAAAAAAAAAAAACACCAAGCACCTAACCGGGTTTCGAACCTACGACCCCTGATACCCTACCAACTGCGCTAATCAGCTCACATTCAGTCACATCGAATAGAAGGTTAAAGGCTACTTGGACGCATGCGCACTTCGGCTACTAAATTTGAGGTGGTGGGAGGAACCGCATTGTATGTTTAACCGCTCCTCAAAGGAAGGCTATCAAAAACTTCACACTTAAACATTATAAGTTGCATACTTTTAGTACATTTTTGTTTCTGTTAATATAAGGACTAAATTTATTATTGAATACCCCATTCATCACTTATCAACATTATCTAGGAAATTTGACAAGACAATCCTTGGAAATATTTTGACATTTGATACTGCCAAAAACTGTTAACAAGTTCTCCATCGGTACAAAAAATGAATATAAAGGTATTAAATCACCAAACTTACTAATAAGGTTTCTTGTATTTTATTCGTTTCTTCAAGAATAGTTTCTTTAAATTCGTCTAATGATTTGGCAACTTCTGGTAGGTTATCTTTGAGATATTGTCCCAATGAATTGTTACATAACACTACAATTTTATTCATGATACTTATAAGATGACCCATGTAACCTTTACGAACACCATTTACCTGAGATCTGCGAAAAAGTAAAGTATTAATTTTAAAACGAATGATTAATAATAAATTACTCACTGTTGTTCATCATTTTCTTTCCAAGCTTTCAAAATCTTTTCGATAACGTTACACTTGATCAACAACTATAGAAGAAAAAGAACACAAAATATATTATATTCAGTGTGAAGAGAAAAGAAAAATATGATGAAACTTACGTGTTTACTTAAGGCATTGGATTTTTCATCAGTTTCTTCCAACGAATGAGTCTTTAACGCTCCTATAAGGCAATTTTCGACCTGAGTATGCAAAAAATTGTTCCACTGATATTTGAAAAACAGATCTATTAATACAGACAGAGTATCAGTCGTTTCGATTATCTTCAACAATTCTTGATTATTCGAAGATATTAGTACAGCAAATAATTTGGTAACTTGAAGACGAGTATTACCTAAAGGCGGGTTTAAATTTCCTACAGTAGTCAGTACTGGATCTTGCTAAAAATGTACAACAGCAAATAATATGAAAGCAGCTGTTAATAGACGAAATACTCAAAACTTACCTTTGGTGGATCTACCAGTAAATCATGAAAGTATTTAATCCTATCTTTTATCACTTGAGTCATACTAAATACACTTTTCTGTTTTTGTTCATTATCACAAACTTCATCGTTCATATTTGCACCATATAAGTTCTGCATTGAACTAAATTTCATCATGCTTGATTGGTTTACGTCCAATAGAGTCATTATCACTTGGATCCCACCTACTATTGCACTCTCGCTTTTTTCCTCACCCAACAAAATGTAGTCGAGAAGAAGTCCTACCGTTTCTGGTCTAAAACATATCAAATCATTTATATCACAATAAATAAATTAATTTTCAACACTTACGATTCTAATGTATTAAGCAACGGATCCGGATTGACTCTCTCTACTGAATTCTTTTGATTATCTCTAGCTATTCTGATAAAATCACACAGCAATTGAGCAACATTATAATGTCTTTCCTTATCTACCTTTGGATTCAATAAAGTTACCAAAGACTGTATGATTCTTTGACTATCCAACCACTGTAAAAAGAATTTATAAATATATTATTTCAATAAGTATATAATAAAAAGTACTCACATTTAGTATATTCTGATTCATTTCAACTCCTTCTACTTGCGTCATCAGCTTGAGCATGAGATCCATGATGGCAGAAGTGCCTAAGTGCTTGAGCAGTAATGATATAAAGGTGTCCTTAGCTTTTAAAAAGTCTAGGACCTGTAAGCATGTGAACTGATAGGATAACCAGTTCTGTTTCAGACGAAGCCAATAGGACCACCATTTTTTTTGTGGGGAAAGAAGGAAGAAAAACATAAGTTATATATCAAACTCAACATATATCTACTACTTATAAAAAGCAAAATAATGAAACTATTCATAATCACAATTTTTTTAAAAGTTATTTACAAAATGTTAAATACATGATATAGCAAAGCCCACTCTTAGTTTAACACTTTCAGATAAGAAACTTATAGCGGCCTAAATAAATTATTTTATATTTAATTGAAAGAACTGGCTGAAGAAGAGCAACAGGAACAATAGTGTTTATCAATCCAGCATAAATTCTAAACCCTAACCTCAAAAATCTGGTAGAATATAAGGATCTTTAAAAAATATATATTTGCAAAATTTCAATAATTGATCAACATAATTCAAATTGTGCCTACTAAAATTGTGAATTCTACATAGATTAATTTATATTATATTCAATAAATATGTGTACAAACCTGCTCAGTCTTCTTTGCAATAAGGGCACCCATAACTTTACTAAAATATGAAGCTAATAGAGGATTAAGTGGGGTATCACTTTCCAAGAAACTGTACAATTTATCCAAAAGTACTTTATCACTAGCCAATTTTTCATTTAAAGCGGGTACATCACAAGTAAGTAGTTCGCATGCTATATTTGGATACTTAAATCTACTTTTCTCTTCAATTTCTACTAATGGTTCTTTAGTTATCAAAGACAATAGTTCTTCCATAATCTCTGTTTTTTGAAAACTGAAAATTTTAATAAGACCAATTCAATAATTTATGTATGGTTTAAACATAAGAAATAGATAGGTACTTACAATTCGATAAGCATTTTATTTTGAAGTCTACATTCGTTAATGATATCTTCAGAGTCCATGACTTCTTGTATGGTAACATCCTGAAAATATAGTGTTTGAATATCTATAAATAAACAGAAATTGAATGTATACCTCTTTGGCTAACAAAGCCTCAATTTGTGTAGAAGTGTTATGTTTCCAGAACATGATAGTATTGTAATCTGCAAAATACAATCATTATTTGTTATGTCCTGATGATAGTAAAATAACATTCATCATATAAAAATTACAGGTTTCCAGAAAAACTTAACCTAAGACATTTAAATGTTATGCTTGAGCAATATGTCATTTTTCTAAATATTGTGTACTTACAAGTATAGATATCTTATTATCAAAGATATGAGGTTAATAAATTTTATATTCCTTGTCAAAGTATAAACTTAATATTTTTAATGAGTAATAACAAAGCGACTACTCTAAACTAGATACTTTCGAGTTTAAATTCTAATATAATTTGAACATAAAATTATAGGTTCTACCTACTAATTTTATAAAACATATAAACAAAGAAAAAAGTTATGCATCTGTTATTATTAAAAATAGTTTCAAACCAATCATATCGATTAATTGTGCATGTGCATAAATAAAAGTATAAGAAGATATACCCACCGTTTAAAAGTTTTATAGAATAAGGATACTCAGTTTAGGTTCATTTAAAATGACCCCGCAATATATATATTTAATTAAATTTTCACGAATCACGAACACAAATCCACTATTTCTAAAGAGCATATCACAAATTTCACTTTAATTAAATGGTGGAAGTTGTATATTACTCCTAATTATTTAATGTTGAAATAGCTCCTTGCAATGATAAAAGGACCCACCATTCCTTGTCCACAATGCACTTGTTGAAAAGTGGACTCAATGACAGATAAAAGGCGGGACTTTTGAACATTTTGGAAAATTTTTTAATTTTATTTGTACTTTTTGGGTGAAATAGGTGAAATTTTAAATATTGATACAAGTTAAGTTTTATTCTGGCTAATATTTACGACTTGAAATAGTAGCATTTAAAGGCGATTATCGAGAAAGTTAAAAATGGCCTCTTACGAACTTTTGTACAGCAAGTATATTAAATGTTTACATAAGTGAATGAATATTTATTCACTTATTAAGCAATTTCATTGTGGATTTATAAAATTAATGTGAGTTTAGTTTTATCTTTTTTGGGAAATAACGCATGAAATGAAAAAAAGTATGTTGCTGGACAACCATGTTTTACTTTTATCTGTGGTTTGAACTGGTTCTCATACAGTTCTACCAGCCTAGTAAAATTATAATCGTTTAAAAATACTCATAATCATCTATTATTGTTAAATGATGTATTTGTATTATTAAAGTGAGAAGTCTTTATTATTTATTCAATTAGGTTAATCATCATAACACAGTTTTGGAGTCCATTAAAATTAAATTATATTTATAAAAAAAATGGCGTGATCCATGATCCAACTCTCTGGATCCAACTGTTCCTGTTCCCACTGTCCATATTAGATAGCCGCGACTTTTTGACAGTTAAGCACATACCTGTCGACTGTCCTCAAATTTTATTGGAAAAAATCAGAATTTATATAATGTCAAAACATAAAGAAAACCGCTGGTCAAATTATGCATTGAGGATTATAATTAACACAGTTTCCCATCCATTCGAATATGCAAAAGTTCTTATTCAGGTTAGTTACTAATTTTTGTCAAATTAAAAACTTGTGATTTTGACATACATGTTCATGTTTCAGATCGGCTATGAACCTATTCCACCTAAACCAACAAAAACCTTATTTGGAAAACATGCTCTTAAATTGCCAAATATTTTTGAATACGGTAAGTATATAAGTGCTCCAGTACCTATTTACTTATTACTTGAAAAAGTCTTACTTTTACTGCTAACAGAAATAAAAAGACAGAAAGGTTAGAGATTTGTTTTTGACATAGTTTTATCATTTCATTCTAGTCAAATATATAAAATCAGTGGATGGTTTTGTGGGCTGTTACAATGGACTGGCACCAAAAGTATGTGGAAATTTAATGAGTGCCATTGCAACTCAACGACTTACAGACTATCTTGAGCCTCCAAATGAAGAGGAAGAATACGAAGAGGAGCCTTCAGAAGAACAAAAGTAAGTATTCGGATCCTTTCATTAAAAATATTATTTAGAAACTTGTTTTAGGAGAAGAAATTTCTTGCGAGCTATGAAATGTGAAATAATGACACATACTGCCGCTATTGTTGTCAGTCAACCATTTCATGTAATTACTGTAAGAATGATGGCACAGTTTATTGGAAAAGAGGCTAAATACATGTAAGCAGTTAATAATTTTCCAAAGTGTAATTTCTATATCTACTTTTGTTTTCAGAGGTATATTTAGCTCTGCCAAAGAAATTTATCGTGAAAATGGTTTGCTAGGCTTTTTTAGTGGTTTAATTCCAAGACTTTTAGGAGATATTTTGTCCCTGCTACTGGCTAGTAGTTTAACATATGCTATTAATAACTACGTAATTGAAGAGAAAGAATTGAAAATATATACCTCAGCAACAATGACTGTAAGTACATGAAATGCATTGTACATTTTTAAATTTTATCAAATCTTTTTTTTTTCAAGTTCTTGGCAACTGCAATAACTTACCCCTTTCAAGTAATATCAAACTGCATGGCAGTAACCAATAGTGGGTTAATGGCAGGTTCTCCCAAATACATGCCACACTACAAGACATGGGTGGATTGCTGGGCTGATTTGTCTAGTCGAAATCAGCTAAAGAGAGGATCTAGTCTATTAGTTCGTTATTACGTGGGACCTTCTATAATTATTGGAGGAGAGGCAGTAGCATTCCCATCAAAAGAAAAACAATTGATTTAAGTTTCGAGCGTTCCTTCAATGGTAGTGATTGTATTATGTCGACAACTTTGTATGTAAATATTTTAATATATTTTCAGATCACACAAAGATTGTTATTTCGTCAATAAATTGTTTTGTTTTAAACAATATTTATTTTCTATTAAGCTTAAATAAGGTTCAACATGAATAAAAAAAGATGCAAGTTACCTGAAACTTTTGAGTAGTTTTCTTAAAACCTGATTTTCCATCCTTGACATTTGTGTTGCTGTGTTGGTATTTGATTAGCAGTTAAATCAAACTAAATACTATTAAAAGGTGTATTTAAACTTTAACAAAAGTAATAAGTCATTAAGAAAATATTTAATGATTACACACACTGCAACTATTTTTTAAATAAGTCTTGGAAAAAATTCTATTAACATGGAAAAAAAGGTTGATCTTAAATCTATACATATATACCCACTGAGAGCAGTAAAAAGAGGATTCCAAAACCTGAAAAAATAGAAGCTACTAGAGCTACCATCAATTCTTTTCTTAGACTTCTTGTTTTTTTGTTACTAGTAACTTCATATACAAAGAACCAGGCTGTGAAGAAAATTCCTATTCCTAGCAATACTAGGGTTAGATGAGGGAAAACTGCTGGGTTGACTGGTGAAGTATATCGTGCTAGTTTTGCTGTGTCCACCTAAAACAAAATTCATTTTCAAAACGTCAATAACTTGTGGAACTTAACCTTAATTATATTGCATGATGATATTAGCTTTATTGTGAATCAAATAATTGAAGTTCGCAACTTAGATTATACTTTTCATTTATAATTGGAGAGGAATTAAATAATCTAAAAGTTTTTTAGGTAAGTATAAGTTTAAGTAGGGAAAAAAGAACATACCATTATGTATAGCCTTGATTCAAACTGTTTGGATTATTATTTGTTTTTTAAAATGAAATTTTACCACCGGTATTTGGTAGTAACGTGGATAAATTGTATAAAAAGGATAATCAAATTTTATCCAAACGTCAAATAAACATCAAATCAAATTTATACACGTGAAATGTGAAATACTCACACTTGAGAGAGATGAGCATATAAATATCATGCACTAAAAACAGCGAAGCAATATCACCGACCTGACGTTTATCTGCACCTTAAATCACAGACATATACATTTGTATGACTGTGGTTTAAATACAGTGCCGTTTTAAATATTTGAAATATATTTTTCAGGAATATTTTTTTATTTGAATGAGAAAATAATTGTTTATCTGGTAAGAACTTTGTTGATCAGACAAAAAGAGTACACCGACAGTTCAAAGACCTTGAGTAAGTGAAGGTATATGTAGAAAGCTATTTTGTTCACTGAGACAAGCACTGAGAAGCATATTGTGTAAAATGTAAGCATCAGAAATATAATTTTATTTTGTCTATGGTAAGCATTATCAAATAGTAGAGTGGACAAACATGATTACATATTAGTTAGTTATTACTATTCTCGATAGATGGAAGCACAACGTACAAATTTGTTGACAAATTTATAAACTATTTTAATAAGAGCAATTTATGCAACAAGTGCTTATATGGTAATTTTTTCATTAATAGAAAATGACGCGAAAAATACACTGGAATTGGAAATTGTAGAGAGTACCTACCTACCTAATTTTAAAAAGATAAGAATAAAATTATATATTGTTGTTACATTTGGCAATGTGAATAGTAGGTACCTATTATATAGGTACAAACTAAATTGCATCAAACCAAATGAATCAAAACCTTTTATTTGTGGAAATACCTATACCTACTTTGTAAAGTTAAATAAAGACGCTGGAAAGAATTGAGGAATTGAATTGTCCAATTACAGAGAATATCATACCTACAAGCTAGGTACAAAACATATATTACTTAGTTCTGGAAAATTAAGAACTTAAAAGTAATAGGTTTTTTAAATAACAGCGCTGATTTTTTCAAATTCCCTGTATCAATAGGCTTGGTAGGTACTAATCGATAAGTTTATCCAAAGAAAATGGGCCTAGATATTAAATAAACAAATTTCATTACCGCAAAAACCGGTGGTAAAATTTATTTTTTTCTAAAAACTTACGAAAGCAACGCAGATTTGAAAAAAAATACCTAGGCATTTACACAATCATCGATATCTCCAACTTATTGTTGTGATGTCATTAAAGTACTTTCCTAAATTTTTTAGACCGTCCAAAACATTTTCTATGGCTGACATAGTAGCAAGAATTATTAGGGATAGAAGCAGAAAATAAACGAGAAGGGCAACCACAGGCAACTGGCATCAGCGTATGCCGTGAAGGAAAAGTGCTTCAAATTTCGCAGTCAGTTTGTTGTAGTGGCCTCACTGTGTAGGAGCTTGTGAATTTTAAAAGTTTCATTACGATTTTTTCAAAATACATTTTTTAATGAGCAATGTCTAAAAGGCATGTCGCTTATATAAAACCAGACGAACCTAGTTTTCTTAAAAAGTTGAAAAAACAAGCGGGGTACATCGAAGGACCCACTGTGGACACTAAAGTAGGTTAGGTGATCCCTGTATGATATTTTTTCATTAATTAAGTTCATTTATAGCGTGAACAAAACGGAGATATTTCTGAAGACGATTTATTAGATACTGAAGAAGAACAACCTACCGTTGTAGTGCTTAAATCAGGAGATCTAACTGCGGAAGAAGCCAAACTTGAAGAAGAGAGGTTAAAGAAACGTAAGTTGATATTTGTTACATTTTACCTTTTAAAGTGATTTTTTGTCGATACATATAATAATACGACGATATTACTACAAATAAAGAGTGTTTTTAATTTGTTTTTCTAATATTTGTTGAAAAATATCTCGTCAGCAGCTAGACGGCTTTTACAATGCTGCCAAATGTAACAAAGGAATAAGTACTATACTAATCGTATTATCTATTTAAAAACGATTCAACTTATTTTTATATATATTTTTTAAATTAATAATGTCTGTACTATCAGGACATTGTTTCTGTGGAATTAATAATTGATATTCCAGTCTTTGTTAATTTTCCTCCATAAATATTAAATATGGATTACAGTAAACTCCGGTTATTTCATATTTTTTGACCTTTTATTTATTGTACATTGCTATTACTAAATATTATAGGGTGTCTAACTATTTGTGTGAATGAATTAGGACCATGGACTTTTTTCTTCCCCAACTGAAAAATATTCAGGATTTGCGATTTTTAGAAAGAATCGACAACGCTGTTAGTTTGTCAGAATAGATTGGTTTTGTTCGGCCATTGTCGCTTGACGCATGCTCATTTCAGTAGCGCGAATACAAACCCGCGAATTTTTCATATTCAATTTAACGCAAAACCAACTAACAAACTTTCAAATTTCATTACCTATTTTAAAATTAAGAAAAAAAAACAATGTTTAATTGGATGAATGTCGATTGCATTTTAAAAACAATCCTATTATTTTGTTGTAAATAATGTTACATTTACAATTTTCTAATAAATTTTTCCCCACGTCGTATAGCCTACCAAAACGAGACATACTTACGCGATATTCCGCCGTTAGAACGGTACAGCGTATTTTGGACACGTGATCGTTGGAGCTCGGTTGTTAAGACTTTGGAAAGGTGCTTACTCCCCTTTTTACGAAAATGGTTTGTTCTATTATACGGAACGGTATTTTGCTTCAGCCTGGCTAACAGATAAAATTTTCTTCAGCCGCCATATTTAATAAAATTGCGTTTTATGACCTTTACGGATTTTTCTACTTATCACTTTTTTTTTGTATTTTTTAAATACAATTTTCAACACTATATTTTCGCAATTCAATTAAATTAAATAGGAAGTTTCCTAATTAAATTCACATTTCTTTTCCTCTAAAACGTTGTTTAGGTTAATTTTCGTTTTGCTAGAAGGTACTTGATACTTTTATTAATATGTACTTAAAAAAAACTCCATATACAGTGTGACCCATTTTGTTTGGAAGCACTCCTGTAAAATCCGCATTTCTCAACCGATTTTGATTTAATTTTTTTTACCACTTTTTCCAAATTCATGTTGTAATAACTTTGTCGTTAATAAAAATTTTTTTTATAAAATTTTGCTAGTTTACATTTGTGATGATTCTGAATCCAGTGGTATAGTTATATTTGAAAAAAAAAATCCCTAATGTACTTTTGTCTTTTTTTGGCAAGGAAAAATTAACATAGAGGGCCTTGAAAATAGTAATTAAGCTATGAAAATTTGTGCCAAAATACTGTTTTTGATATTGTATCTAACAAAAAAAATTAAAACAAAATCGATTGAAAAATGCGGATTTTACAGGGGTGCTTCCAAACAAAATGGGTCACACTGTATTTCTTCAAACTATACAGGGTGTCCCAGGAGTTCGTACCTTGGGAGGTGGTAGAAAGGCTGAAAATAATGATGGTATTTCATATAAATTTTTTTCTATACGCCCTTCGTTAATGAACTATAGGGCTCTAAAGTTGGGAATGGAGAATGGTTTTTTTATTTACAATTATCGAATGGCTGATTGAATATTGGTAATATTTTAACCGTTAATAAACACCATAATAATTTCTTAATAATTTGCTTATAATACAGGATACTTCCTGTAATCGCACATTCTAAATAAATGTGAATGCGCCAATAGGTGTGCAGTGCGACATAAAATTGCCCGTATCTCTTAAACCGTTAATGTTATCGAGATGTCACAAGAGGACTTGATATATCTAAAAATGTTCACAAAAGCCAATTGTTGCATTTATAACTGAAAAAAGTTTTACATGACAAAAAAATGGCGCGTCCACAATTAAAATTAGTCGGTACTTGAGTTCACAAGTATGTTGTAGACTTGTATGTCACACCAAAAAGTGTGCAATTATGGTGTTTATTAACGGTTAAAATATTACCAATTTCCAATCAGCCATTTAATAATTGTAAATAAAAACCATTTTTCATTTCCAACTTTAGAGCCCTATAGTTCATTAACGAAGGGCGTATAGAAAAAAAATTATATGAAATACCATCATTATTTTCAGCCTTTCTATCACTTCCCAAGTTTTTGGTACGAACTCCTAGGACACCCTGTATGTAGACAAAGACATTTGAATTGCAGTGGAAGAAGAAACTCCCGCAGATCTGAGTGTACCTGTTGTTTTTCAAGCACCTAAAAAGCAAAAGACAGAAATAGAAACTAAGAGCTCTAAAAAAATAAAACCATCTACAAAGAATAAAGGGAATAAAATCAAAAACAAAACTCTTTTATCTTTTGACGAAGAGGATAACGACGATTAATATTTTTTATTCCAAAAGGTGAGTTAATTCTTGGTATTAATAAAAAACTTTATGCCCCTCGTAACATTTAAAACCGTATGCGAGCTGTGTGAGAAAAATCAATTTCTATCCTCTGTATCAAAAGAAAATATATTTCGTAGTTTGAACATTTCGCAGGCCACCTGTAATGCGATGGTACCCGATACACGAGTATTGATTTTCCAACCCTACTGGTTAAATTAGGAATTACAAGAAAAAATATTGTTTATTATGTAATTATTAACTATTTTATAATTTTGAAGTGGGTGCCAACTAAAAGATAAAAATCATAATACATACTTTGCTACTACTCGTATAATAGCAAACTTGAAACAACGAGTTTAAACAGGGTGACTCATTTTGTTCGGAAGCACCCCTGTAAAATCCGCATTTCTCAACCGATTTTGATTTAATTTTTTTTGTTAGATTCAGTAACAAAAACAGTATTTTGGCACAAAGTTATTACAACATGAATTTGGAAAAATTGGTATTTTTAGTAATATTTTACATACAATGTAGACAAATCTTGAAAATGCCAACATGGTAAACAAAAACTAGGACCCGTTCTGGAGTGATAGCTTCTGAAAGTAATGTAAAATTGGATTGTTGGCAAAGTAGTCTATGACAATACAATTATTTTAAATTTTTGCCTGCAATTTTTTTTAAATAAGTTTGGTCATTGCTCCAGTCTCAATAAATCCTTTTTTTAATTTTGTGCACTACAAAGCAGCAAATACGGCGATCTGGATGTCTCCGATTACCTATTTCTATTACTTCTCGTTCACTTCTGTCATTGTAATCACAAAAAAGTACAATTCCAACTTAGACTTGAATAGTTAAATAGTTGAATATTTGGAACATTTAGTACTTACTATTTCATACAAATGTTACTGACTGCAGTGATGGATTAACGCATAGGCAGGCCCATGAGGCCCGGGCCTATGGCGGCACGATTTGGGGGGCGGCAAAATTTTATTTTCTGAACGTTAAAATTTAAGAGCCGAAGAAATATACCAAAAATTTATTTTCAAATTGGCTGTTTTTTTTTTGAATTTATTAAAAATTTTCTATGGTCTATAAAATACTTCATTTTTTTATTGACTTTTCAATTTGAGGGTGCATTATTAATATTTTGATGGAATTAATTATAGTCTAATTATCGAATAACGTTATTAAAAAGAAACAATCGAATTACTAAATGACTTTTCACTTTTGTATCTTTGATGAGATTACTCTTACATATATTAAAGCATTTGAAATCACTTATTGGATTTTAACTTCCCGCTTTTTCTTTGAAAATCGAAGATAAAAAAAAAATAGGAAGTTTTCACCTCGATTTTCAAAAATCTTGTTCTCATCGGATCTTCGCGTTTTGAGGTCCTAGGAAGATATTCTGAGTAGTTTCAGCGTTGTAAACAAAATTTTTGTCGTACGATATCTCAAAAACGAATCAACCGATTGAGATCCGTGACACGATGTTCAAATGGGTTCACCAAGACTTAGATCTGATTAGTTTTTTGAGTCAATCGGTCGAGCGGTTTCAAAGATATTCAAAAAAAGGTAGAACGTGTCGCGGGACACACGGTAGGAACTTTAGTTCCTTTTAAGCAAAAGTTATGTAATACATCTGACGTTATAGATAAACAATTTGCATATTCTTTGGTGGTTGAGTAGTAAGCACATCAGACTCTCACGCGGTAGACCCGGGTTCGATTCCCCGCGAGGAATTTTTTTTATTGTTTATTTTATTTTTAAATAATCATTCTGCTTGATATTAATAACGACAACAGGTAGACGTTTGAAATATTTAGCAGAATATTCATTATTATAGATAATGGTACGGTACCCTCCATGAGGGAGTCCGACTGGCAACATCTACTTATAACAGCATCGTATATTTAAAAAAGGAAACCGTAGCATTATACAAATTGGACATTCGTTTACCACAAAATTAGTGGAAACATAAAATTGAATTGTAAAATTTTTAATTTGAAGTTATATTACAGTTTATAGAAAATTTTATTTTCTAGATTTTTTCCTAAGTGGGTCGTAGAAAAAATATGCTGCTCGACTCGTGTGGATTGTCCATATCGCACTTGAACGATTGAGCACTCCGCCTACGGCGTCGTGCTTCATCTTCGTCCTCGTGCGATATGGCCATCATATCCACACTAGTTGCACAAACTACAATTTCTTTCAAAATATGCCCTTTACATTTAAAAACAACCTGCCAAATGTCAAATCAATTTATCCATCCATTTTAAAGTTATCGAATTAAAACATTCAAGTTTTCAAAATTTCAACACCCTGTATTTCGAAAAGTACATGTGCTAGACCCCTTAATCGCGCAAAAAAAATTATGGAAATAATAGTAAAAATTTATCCGAACAAATTCAAGTAGATCACTAGCACTGCGAATACCAGCTTTGCATAGAATTTCAATATAGGATCGGTGGTTCAGTGGTTAGAATGCTCGCATTGCACGCGGGCGGCCCGGGTTCGAATCCGGGCAGGAGCATATTTATTATTATGATCGCTGCTTCGTAAACGAGAGAGAGACTAAGGAGGCACAAGCACGCAAAAGCAAGGCACATAACGAAGCAATGTAACATAACGCAGCGTAACGTAACGCGTAATGGTCAGATCTTTTGCGTCGCGACCCCTGGTCGCTCAAACATAACCTGGCGTAAAGAACTAAAGTTCCAAAAATAAAAAATTTTTTTTCCGTTTTCTTGAAATAACTTTGAAATTTCTGAACCAATCGATTTTAAACTTCACATATGTTTTTTTTTGTGCTCAAAAAACTGTGTCGAATGCCGCCAACCGGATCAAAATTGAAAAAATGCTTGTTATTATTTGTTGTGCTAGCTAGAGTTTAATAAAAAAAATTTGTATTATTTAATAATTATATTTGAATAAAAAATAGAGCACTCTCTAATGCTTCTCATTATGAGTCGTGTAAAAAATAAAAGCTATATTTTAATAACAATTGTGAATCAAAATATATAGAATTTTGTTGATCTAAAAGGGCGGCGTATCAGACAGGGCCTAGGGCGGCAATAAGCCTAATCCGCCACTGACTGACTGACAAATAAATTTCAAAATCAAAGCCTAGTTGATTTCATTTTGTTAATAAATGGAATTATTGAGCATAATTTTACATTACTTTCAGAAGCTGTAACTCCAGAAGTGGTTGAGTTATCGGCTTCGAATTTTTACTGTGCATTATGTTTGAGTCTTTGTTTTTGTTTACCATGTTGCAATTTTCAAGATTTGTCTACATTCTACGTAAAATATTACTAAAAATATCACTTTCCAAATTCATGTTGTAATAACTTTGTCGTTAATACAAATGTTTTTACAAAATTTTCCTAGTTTACATTTGTGATGATTCTGAATCCAGTGGTACAGTCATATTTGAGAAAAAAAATGCCTAATGTACTTCTAACTTTTTTGGCAAAGAAAAATTAACATAGAAAGCCTTAAAAATAGTAATTGAGGTATGAAAGTGTGTGCCAAAATACTGTTTTTGATACCGAATCTAACAAAAAAATTTAAACAAAATAGGTTGAAAAATACGGATTTTACGGGGGTGCTTCCAAACAAAATGGGTCACACTGTATTTAAAATTATGCCGAGGTCCGACGAATTATTTAACTGTCATAAATGTCAATAATTAAACTAGTATTAAATTGTTGTATAAAACATGTAACTGTGTTAGTTGAATTTATTTTTTGTTGCATTTTTGAGGAGCATAAAAACCTTTGAGCCGTATTACACATTAAAATAGATAGATAGATATTTATTTCGTACTAGTGACAAGATACCTTTTTAAAAAAAGATGTATACATTGTATGGTACATGTTAAAAGTTCTCTGTAAAAATGTAATATAAGATATACTTAAAAATTAAAAATTTAAACGGATAAAAATACTATTTCCCTTTTGTTTCTAGATAAAAAAACTGTATGATAGCACCTGTCAGCAGTTTTTTCGAGTTTACATGCGGCAAAACTTGACAGCTGTCAAATACCATTCAGGCATCTAATTTTACCAGTGAACTAACACAAAATTCCAGCTGTTGCCTGTCTTCTCATTCTTCACTCATTCTTCTTGTTAAAATATTACTTGGCAACGTGTTTTTTTGATTTTATTTTTGAAAAATTAAGTGCCCACATCAATAGAAGGTTGCACTCTCATTCATGAAATGGATTAGACGGAAAATTATGACGTCATTAACGTATTTCTTATCTAAGGTCGACATACATTTTATCTGTTACTTCTGTCAGTTCAGTTGTCATATTTTGAAAACAATTCCATATTATGTCATTGATTATAATTTTGAGGTTGAGTGTAAAATAACATTCAACCTAATATAAGACATACGTAAAACAGCAGAATACGTCACCGATTATGACGCAACGGAAAAGGATGGTTGAACAAACTCTACCTACAAAATTCTCAATCTCACATTGAAATACAGTATACCTATTATACAATTTTGACTACCATAGGACAGCTAACTTTTATTGTACCCCCCGTATTTATCATTATTATTTTAATGAATAACTTCTCTGTTCTCTGTTCAAACATTAAATTAACAATTTTCCTAATAATAATGGAATGTAATCAATTTTTGTACATTTTATTATTTTATGTAAATAGGTACCTTCCTAAAATACAATTTGTCAAGGCACCTGCCTAGGTAACTTTAAAATCGTGTAGACGAATTGAAATTTTCAACAACTATACAAGCTTTAACCTAATTTTCAATAAAATCAACAATAAAATTTCTGTTTTTTAAGTGAAAAAATTGATCACCTTGTATATATTAATTTTTTTTTCATAAAAAAATAATAAATCTCCATAACTGTGTTGGAGACCATCAAAAGTAGGCGTTGGGAAAAAGTTACTAGATACAGAGTATATACATGAACAAAATGAGGTTTGGGCGCAACCATTCTTAGTGCCGAGGGGAGTCCGCTTTCGAGTTTTTTGCCGGGTGCGGTGTCTCCCATTTCCCATACCCACAGAATTAATCATCATCGTCTTTATGTTGAAATGCATTCTAGAATTTTCTATTAAATCATCACCTTATTCGGACTTTTGTAAATTTCCCTAAATTCGTTATTACCGCAAAATTTAAAAAATGCCGGATTTACCTACGTACAGCTCTGAATTTACTATTTGTCTTTCATTTAAATCGATATATAAACAAAGCTAAACCACCAAATAACATTTTTTCTCAATCCAAATTTATTATACACTGTTTAACAATATAAATAATAACAATATATTTATTTCAAATTATTTCCAATATCGCGTCTAAATCAAATGATTTCAACAAATCAGATTTGAGTGTTGTTATTTATGAATCGTTACGTCTTTCGACGACAAAAAAAATTCAATTTTTTTTAATATAAAATCGATAAATTTTCTCAATTGTTGTAAAATTGTATTTGAGCTTACGTTGCGAAAAAAATGTAAGACGTTGTGGGATAGAGAGCTACGTCACTATTTTGGGTCACGTGACGTACCGTTAGACGCCATATTGGCAGTTTAGTGCTGCTTTGCTAGAGGGTTAGCGATGTGTGCTTAGCTGTTTCCTAAGTTTTTTAATTAATAATAAATACAATTATTTATGATAAATTACTTGTGATGCATTGTGAGGTTTGTTGTGTTGAGTTGAAGTGTCGATGGATTTAAATATCGCGGGTATTTACGAGGATTGTCGATTGTCACAAAGTTCTATTGGCGGTGCAGATGTTCTGTTTCTTTCAAGTAAAATCCCATGTGCCATGGCGGGAATTTTAGAACATTAAACTAACTACGGTAAAATCCTAACCTTATTAAACTAAATTCATAACATAAATCAAACATATTTGCTTGCGTTAGTCGAATAAGACTTTTTTTTGTGCCCCAGTGGCGTTGGTAGGACGGTAAATTTTGTTATCTTTTCTCCTTACAGTCCAAACCAGTGGTGGGGTAATGGGATTTTAATTTTTCCTTTTCACTTGGTTCACTGGATGTTGCCTAATCAAATTATATTCATACGAAGTGTTTTCCTCATAAATAAAACTCCTTTTTATATTTTGTTAACATCTTTTGCCACTAACCAATTTTGTTTTATTAAAATTCCTAAATATGTTGATTTATTTTTTGAATAAGAAAATATACACTTTTTTGACATTTATATTTATAACTAAACAATACATTTATTCCATGTAAACTTGAAAACAGTACAACATAATTCATCATTAAATTTTATTGCAGGTTATGTTGTTAAGTATATGTGTCATTTTTAAAACTATCATCAAATTGTGTTTCTTTTTATTCAATACAAAACTACTAAAATCCCATGTTACACATGCAATTTGTTTTTCATTTGTTGAATAGTGAAATGCAAAATATATTTCTTTAATATGTAGGAGTATATTTCTCAAAGTTGAATATGATGTTCTGAAAGTAAATTCTTAAACCAGTTTGTTTTTCAAATGAAATCGTCTATGAAAAAGTCCTCTCTGTATTGTTAAATAGGAATAATAGTATTTATTCATAATATTTATCTATCCTTTTTAATTCAAATTGAATAAATTTAAACAAATTTAAGCAATTATATCAAGTGTATAATGTCAAGTGTATAATGTTAACAGTAATGAAATAATTTTATTTGTAAAGCTGGAAATCTTACAAGACAACCACATATCATCTGTGGTATTTAATGTATTGATAATGCTGCCCATTCTACAATTATGAATCATTTTTACCTCAATCTTGATAAAATATTGCGACAAATAAAAATTTACTTTTATCTTGTTTCTTGTTTGAATGTCTAAAATATTCAGTTATAGATAAGTGGGTTCCACAAAATACATAAAATATATATTTAACAAGAAATGAAATTTGGATTCTTTGAATACTTTGATTCGATATCATGGAGAAACCCTGTATAACATTAATTTTTCATTTTTTTTGGTTTTGACAGTTCTGACTGATTGGCTATGGCAGCTATTGCAGAAATGGGAGAGGTTGAAGAAATGATTTCCAAAGAAGAAGGTAATCATACGAATCATTGTAAAAATCATACAATTACTATTTTAGGAATTTTTTTGTAGATAATATCATCACAAATGGTGATCTATCGAATGATGTAGATATGGAAACCCAAGACAGTCAAGATATTGTTAAAAAAGCTTCCCCTCCAGAGGTCATGGACACAGATAATAATAGTTGTGATACCAAAGATAAACAAGAAAGTGAAACAGAAGATAGTAATGATGCCAATGAAGACAAAGAAGAGGAGGAAGGAGCAGCCGAAGCTCTTGATAACGATAGTCAATCTGAACAAGAAAATCCTGCAAGTGATGATATCGTGTTGGAAGAAAACCCATTAGATGATGATGATAATCCATCAGAAGTCCACGAAAACCAATCAGAAGCTAATGAAAGTCAGTCTGAAGAAAACGAAATTCAATCTGAAGGATTAATAGATGAAAGCAGCCAAGAAACAAAAGCCAGCGAAGAACAAACCGAGGACGACGAAGTTACATCAAAAGCAAATGATGATGATGATGAAGAATCTAAACTAAAAGATGATAATGAAGAATCTAAAGTAATTGATGATGAAAATAGTAAACAAAGTGATGATGAAGAAACTAAAGTAAACGATGATGAAAATAGTAAACAAAGTGATGAAGAAAATAGTAAACAAAGCGATGACAATAATAAGAATAGTTCGGATAGTTCTGAAACACCAATAAAAAAATATGAAGATAATTTTATTAAAGAAAAAATAGTGGAAATTCACGAAATAGATTCAGATGATGATGATGAAGAAGAAGAAGAAGGAAGTATTAACAAAGTCGGTGCTCCAATTGAATTGAACGATTCTGGTGGTGAAGATGGTGATGTTATGATCGTAGATACTCCCAAAGAAAATGGTACTGCCACTGAAGTTATAGATTTGGAGACTCCAGAGAAAAAATTCAAGGAGAAAAAACCGTTTGAAAGCATCACTCCCAGGTAATATTTATATTTTTTATGTTGTTGAAAATATTGAATTTTAAATATTATTTAATTTAATTACCTATTTTGTTTTTGGTCCTTTAAGTTTCTGTTTTTCTACTGAATGCAGTTTTTTTTAAATTTCAGTTCAATCATTTCCTTCTCTATTTTATTGAAAGTTATCTAAATGTTACCAAATACCAAAATATTTTTAAACGTCTGTCAAAGTGGAAAAAAAAAGAAAACCGTCGCTGAGACTCCGCGACAGAAGACTCTGTGAACAAAGCTTAGCTTTATTGTACGTTTCGATCATACTCTATGGTTTCGATGCGTGCGCATGAAAATGCAATTTTTGACGTTTCTTCCTGTCCTTTTGGTGATTGTGATCCAAGCAGTAAAAAAGATCACAAATAACCTAATAATTATTGATATGTCATTTTTAACGATTTGAATTTAAAAGTAATAAATAGTGTGGAAATTATTGAATATTTATATAAATATTTAAAATTGCATTAAGAGAATTTATAAAAAATATAAATACTTACAATAATCTGCATATCATGTTATCACTTAGGTAAGTATTATTGATCTAATATATTGATTCAAAATTGTTTACTAAAATGGCAGCCGACATCGTCGTTACATTTTGAATTAGGTTAGGTAACCGAATTATTTTCCGCAAAAAATGTTCTATTTTTTTGATACGCATGAGAAAAATTTGATAAAAATATTCTTGAGTACTTTAATAACCAAAATACAAGCCGCTAAAGGGAATAATTGTATTTTCTATCTGAAAATTGTTTTTTAATCATATTTTTATTAATTCTAACTGTGGTACTGAAAGATTTTTATTCCGATTAGGAAATATCTTCCTGTACTTAATGCAGATTGATGCCAATAACTTACGATCCATAAAATATATGAACAATTTTTATAAAGATAAGTTTTAGCCAATAAAATGCTCTACAAAAAAATCCTATAAAATGTTTTCATTAACTTGATTGGAAGGTCGAAAAATTGAAAAAAAGTTCCATATTTATTACTAATTTAATTTTAACCTTAAATAACTTTGGAATGAGTAGAAATATTAAAAAATTATAGTAGCTTTTTTTTGTAGGGCCTCAAATTTTCTACAAGAATATATCTTAGTCATTCCGAACTAATAGTCCAGTAAATGAAGGGACAAAGCTCCTGAAAATTCCCTGAAGACTTCACTTTGGGCTCAATTTGTAGGTCACGGCAGGTGTTTTTAAACGAGAAAAAACTCAACGCGATTGAGTTTACGGAAGGGGGGAGGGGAAATGGCCCCCCTAAACCCTAGAAAACGGGTTTCTCGCCAATATCTGGCTAAATATGCGAATTAGAGAATTTTTCTTCCGATAAAAAATTAAGATCGTCTTATTATCTACAAAAATGATTCCCATGATTTTTTTTTCGAAAATTCGATAGTCTCCTCATTTCAGCTGCTGCTCTGCCTGTAGGATTTCTGCTGTCTATGCATTAACTTGTAAGCGGGCGGACAAATTGTTCCATAACTCGGCAAAAAATTGACATTTCCCGATGATTCGAAGTTCATCACTATGGGTAGACTTGCAGCTCGTTGGAATTTTCAATGCGGCATCCCTTGATATCCCTTTTGAAATAGTCTAATAATGTCTATATTTCATCTGGTTATAAAATGTAATAATTTTGTTTTGTTCCATAATAGGAGGAGCTCGAGAAACTTGAACAAAAACAAAAGCTATGCCGAAAGCGACAAAGAAGACAGTGACAATGAAAAAGCTAGAAGGGAAGCGAAAGAAAAAATGATTCAAGCGGAACACGAGCGGTTACCAATGCCCACATCTGCAGCATCAGCGGCAACAGCAGCTGCAGCCGCCGTTGCTTCATCTTCCGAAGAGTCCGACATTGAAGAAATCTTACCGCAGGACCCGTTGGCTTGCAACGATTCCATAACGGTAGAAAGGATACCACTGGAAAAATCCAAACTTTCAGTGAAAAAGGCACCAATAGTTGTTAACGATACCAAAAGACTAGTAGAAATAGCGTCTAAATCAAATTCTAGCAGTAATAATATTCCTCAGGGTACTAAAAAGGAACCTACATTAGTTATTATAGATACTAACTCTATTTTATCAGGTCGCGGACCGATTCCTGTAAATAAGAATTCCTCCACTTCCATCTCCAATGCGACTTATCAAACCGTACTGCCGATGGCGTTACCAGCACAAGGGATCTACCCGCCTAATATGCGGGCTACGATCACGCCGATTCCCGTAAATACGCCGATATTAACTTCGTCGCAACAAAAATTGTCGCCAGCTACGATTACGCCCGCCCAAACTAACCCGCTACTACCCAGCTTGACCGACGATATGTTCGTGGTCGAAGCTCCTTCCTTTATCGTACCTTACGTTTACGAAAAACCGCCCGTGAAGGACTTTAAGGAATTCGTCAAGGACATACAAGAACAGCTTAAGGAAAAGGATAAGAAGGGCGACGATGATAACGACAGTAAAAAGAAGAAAGGCGACGTGGAGGAGGATGATAGTGAAGAGGATGAAAAGATGGAGGTGGTCGAGGAGCATATTAAAAAAGAGGTTGGTAGAAATGTCTTTCTTTATTGTTATTTTTCTTGTGTGGACTTCTCTTATGAAATCTTGATTAATCTATTTTCTTTCAACTTCAGATTTGTTAATTTAGATATACAATTTCCTTGCTTTTCGCGTTAATTTTTCTTCCTTATCACCCTGTTTTCTATCTCATCTCCCAAAAGTTTTGTTCTGTGATTATTTCTTTCTCTTTCAAATGTTTTTACAACTCTTTTTTGTTACTTGAGGTGTGTTTTTTTATTCTTTTTATTTCTTTCACTGTCAAGTGTTTTTACAACTTTTTTTTGTTACTCTGGGTGTGGTTTTTTATTCTGTGATTATTTCTTTCTCTTTCAAGTGTTTTTACAACTTTTTTCTCTTACTCAAGGTGTGTTCTTTGCTTTTTGTGATTTTGTGGTGTTTTTTAATGTTCTGTTTTGTGATTTTGTGGTGTTTTTTTTATTCTGTGATCATTTCTTTCACTTTCAAGTGTTTCTACAACTTTTTTCTGTTACTCAAGGTGTGTTCTTTGCTTTCAAATTATTTTTTGTGATTTTGTGGTGTTTTTTTCAATTCTGCGATTATTTCTTTCTCTTTCAAATGTTTTTACAACTTTTTGTTGTTACTTGAGGTGTGTTCTCTGTTTTTATGTTTTATTTTAAGGTGTTTTTTTTATCCTGTGATTACTTTTTCCTCTTTCAAGTCTTCTTACAACTTTTTTTTTGTTACTGGAGGTGTGTTTTTTGTTTTTATGATTTATTTTGTGATTTCGTGTTGTGTTTTTTTACTCTGTGATTATTTCTTTCGCTTTCAAAGGTTTTTACAACTTTATTTTGATACTCGAGGTGTGTTTTTTGGTTTTATGCTTTATTTTTTGATTTTGTGTTGTGTTTTTTTATTCTGTGATTATTTTTTCCACTGTCAAGTGTTCTTAAAACTTTTATTTGTTACTTGAGGTGTGTTCTTTTTATTTATGTTTTATTTTGTGATTTCGTGTTGTGTTTTTTATTCTGTGATTATTTCTTTCTCTTTCAAGTGTTTTTACAACTTTTTTCTGTTTCTCAAGGTGTGTTCTTTGTTTTTATGTTCTATTTTGTGATTTTGTGTTGTATTTTCTCACTGTTTTTAGCTACTAAGTTGAGAATTTAGAAACCTCTACAGTTAAAGTTATATTTTTATAGGCTATAACGGATCCGAATTATGTACCGGATTCGAAAAAAGACCTCGAGGACGCCAAAAAGCCTTATTCCTATTTCGATAGTCCGCTAGGAAAATTCTTCATAAATATAGGTTTTAATTTAGTTCAAGAATACGTACAAACCGATCTGTTGAAGCAACAAAAACGTAAACATAGTCGAGAAGGTGGTTCGAATCCGGAAACCGAAAAAACCATAAAATCCCTCGTCAAAAATTTGGCTTACAGCAAAGAAAATAACGAACCGTTCAAGAACCCGATGAAAAAATGCGAATTCTGCAATTTCAAAACGGAATCGGCTCTGGCGATGTCGTACCATTTGGAAACTCCTCACATGAAGAATTTCGTTTATAAATGCAATTTTTGTACGTACGAAATTAGAAGCCCGCACGATATTCTCTTTCATATGGAAGCTGAACATGCCGTTAGAGGGCACCTGGAAAGAGCCCCCGCTTACCATCAGTGCCCGAACTGCCCATTCGAAGATAACCAAAAAGGTGAGTTTTTTTCCTGAATTTAAAGTTATCTATGGTTGATGTTTTAAACAGTTTTTAGGTAACACTCTATGTAAATCGTTTTCCTTTCTATTATTTTCCTTAATTTCATTCTAAATATTGATTTTGTTTAAATTTTTGAACAAATTCAATTGATTTAGGCCAAGAAATAAGTGGTTCATTTGAACTACTACAGTTTTTACGTATCACTCTGAGTGTAGATCGTATTCCTTTCTATTTTTTTTGCATCTTTTCTATTTTTATCCATTCAAATTGTAATTTTGAACAATCCAATAACTGATTTAGAACCCGAAATAAGTGGTTAATTTGAACTACTACAGTTTTTACGTATCCCTCTGTATATAAATCGTTTTCCTTTCTATTTTTTGCAAAATATTGTATTATTATCCTTTCAAATTGTAATTTTGTTGAAATTTTTGAACAAACCCAATTGATTTAGGTCAAAAAACAAGTGGTTCATTTGAACTACTACAGTTTTTACGTACCACTCTGTATATAGATCGTTTTCCTTTCTATTTTTTTGCAAAATATCTTATTATTATCCTTTCAAACTGTAATTTTGCTTCAATTTTTGAATAAATCAAACTGATTTAGGGTCAGGAATAAGTGGTTCATTTGAACTACTACAGTTTTTACGTACCACTCTGTATATATATATATATATTGTTTTCCTTTCAATTTTTTTGCAAAATATTCCCTTATCCTTTCAATTTGTAATTTTCTTTAAATTTTTGAACAAACCCATTTGATTCAGGGTCAGGAATAAGTGGTTCATTTGAACTACTATAGTTTTTACGTACCACTCTGTATATAGATCGTTTTCCTTTCTATTTTTTTTGCCAAATATCTTATTATTATCTTTTCAAATTGTAATTTTGCTTAAATTTTTGAACAAACCCAATTGATTTTGGGCGAGAAATAAGTGGTTCATTTGAACTACTACAGTTTTTACTCACTCCCTAGTATATAGATCGTTTTTTTTTGGCAAAACATGTAAACGTAACGTTATTTGTAATACTGTATATTAAAATTTATATACTGGATGCTTAAAAAATATACATTAATTTCTCTACAAAATATCATTTTCTCACTTTAATTTTTAAATAAATTTAGGTAAACTATCGAGACATTTGGTGACGTGTATGAAGAAATTCAAACCGGAAAGAAATCTAGAACCGCCCGTCGATTGGGAACCACCGGCGAAGATACCAAGAGTGCCTAAAATGAGACAACAAGGATTGAACGCTACGGCCGCAGCCTATCAAGCGCTGTCTAAAAATACGCAGTTCCAATTCCTCTCCAAGATGCAATTGCAAAGCGCCCAAAACGCATTGAACAGGTCCGTAACATTATTTTTTATTATAATTATAATTATCAAGTTTCGGCATTGTTTGATGAATTTATTTCGATTAGGGGCAGGGGTCGACCAACATTAGGTACGAATATCAACATCAAGCCACAAGGATCGTTGATACGACCGCCCGGTATGGTATTTAAACAGCAAACCATGTCCGGAGGATCGGTCCTGGTGCCGACGAATTATCAACTCAGCGGTAACCAGGTGTTCCAGGTTAGTAAAAAAAATAATCAAAAGTTCTCGTTAATTCTAGTACAGTGGGGTATTTTTTTAATGTGTTTAAAGAGAAAGTGCTTTTCAATTGATATTGATAAGTGTGTGTTGTGTGTTAGGTGGTGGGAGGACAAGAGATAAGCGGTCGGCTTGGTAATCCCGGCCACGTCTTTATCCCCAACATACCTTCCGCCTCTAGCACATCGTTGGCCCTTCAGGTAATAATAAATGAAAGATAGATACGTAAATTGCCTGAATTTTGTATTTAATTTTCTCTCCAACTTCAGTATTTTTTTGTTTGTTTGAAAAAAGACAACGTGAAATCAGTACCACGTTTAGTACATCTTTTTTTATTTTGATTTTTAACGTTTTCTTGGTGTAGTACTAAACGTGATTTGATGTCACAAGAGTTTAAATTTCTTGCATTGCCTTTATAGTCCAAGAGCTAGTAACGCACGTTTCATGAATTGTTTGATGCACCTTGAAATTTTTATATTTAAAATAAATTGTGTGGAAAAGTAGATATACCTGTGTAGGCTTGACCCACCTTGAGACACCAGGTAGTTCGCATCCTAAAAAGGTGTAAAAAACGGCGGGTGTAATTTAGGCGCTAACCATCCTTCTTCACCTGTCTGACCAAGAAGGGTAGATAATCCGACATGTATTTTCGCCGCTAAGAAGTGCAGGTAGGTCGAGTCATAAAATAACTCTTATCTTAATAATTTAACCACCAATATTTGGAAAAATTCAATAGTTTTCTATTTCTTATTTTCTGATATTTTTATACATAGTTACACTTTGATCAACCGGGCTTGGGCCTGGGTTTTCTTGTTTTTTTTTAGTTTTCTATTTCTTATTTTCTGATATTTTTTTACATAGTTACACTTTGATCAACCGGGTTAGGGCCTGGGTTTTCTTGTTTTTCTTTATAGTTTTCTATTTCTTATTTTCTGATATTTTTATACATAGTAACACTTTGATCAACCGGGTTTTGGCCTGGGTTTTCTTTTTTTTTTTAATTTTCTATTTCTTTTTTTCTGATATTTTTATACATAGTTACACTTTGATCAACCGGGCTTGAGCCTGGGTTTTCTTGTTTTTTTTAGTTTGAAGTTTAGACGGAGGGTTGATAGATTTTTAGGTAGGTACTTAGCGCCCCAAATACACATAGGATTAAAATGACCCTACGGTCTTGGCGCCTAGTTTAATGGTGTAAAAAGTGCATTAATCTTTTAGCGCCCAAATTACATCCGTCCCTTTTCCACACAATATATTTTAAATAAAAAAATGTCAAGGTGCATCAAACACTTCATGAAACGTGCGTTACCAGCTCTCCGACTATTAATAACACTTTGTAAGGTGGTGTAAATAAAATTCTTGAAAATAACAATTTTTTTTTCTTTCTAACTCATTTTTATCATCACTCGTTGGGTCTGTGGCTTTCTCCAATTCTCCTCATTTTTATTTCAAAATTGTTTACACAAAAGAAACTTATACAGGGTGTCCAGAAACTTTCATGTCAAACGGAAAATACAGTTACTAGAGGTGATTTTAAGTCGATTTAGCTCAAATTACCTTGTTCCGAAAATGCTTCCTAAGGGAGCTACGGCCCTTTGAAGAAGACGTCTTCATATGAGTTTTCTCTGCAAATACATTTTTTTCAGATCCATCACAAGCGTGTCAGTCGCTTTTTCATAAAAAATGTTTTCTTCTTTCAAATCGATATCTTGAACCGTTTTCGAGAAAAATAAATTCAAACTTTTTGTGTTTCTTAATACATAAAATCATGTTGGATTGTAAAATTGTATCTGTAATATCAAGTTGGCTTTTTTAAAAATCAACAAATTGTACAGATACTGGTAACAAAAGTCGTAAGTATTAAGCTTTATACATTGTTTTGGAAATTATAATCCAACATGATTTTATGTAAGAAACACAAAAAGTTTAAATTTATTTTTTATGAAAATTATCTTGAATTTTCAAAATTCGGTGTCGGATATAAGTACATAAAAAACTTGAAAACCAATTTTCTTCAATAAAAATACCTGTTGGTCCCCCCGACTGACACGCTTGTGATGGATCTGAAAAATACTTATTTATAGCGAACGACTGGTTTTTAACTGTTTATTGATTATACAAAGTTTGAATATTTTAAGTAACGGTATTTTTGAATAATTTGAAGAAAACTCATATGAGGACGTCTTCTTCAATGGGCCGTAGCTCCCGTAGGAATCATTTTCGGATTAAGGTAATTTGAGCTAAATCGACTTAAAATCACCTCTAGTAACTGTATTTTCCGTTTGACATGAAAGTTTCTGGACACCCTGTATATAATCTGACATCTATTCATTCCAATCTCTTATCCAGTGGCGGATATAAGACATTGAAGGCCCTAGGCAAGGCTTTTCGAGCTGCACCTACAACCGGGATGTATTTTTCAAAATTTAACTGAAAATGGCAAGTTTTAAGATTTTTTAAGGGCTAAAACAAATTGAATTTCAACTTGGCAACGTTGAAACTAGCATAGCATTGGCGAGCAGCTTATACGATCTACAAAAATGGTCTTGCCTTGCGGCCCTAGGCGGTTGCCTAGTGGTAAATCCGCCACTGCTCTTATCCCCCCATATTTTCGTCTTTTTTTTTCAATTTTTCCCATGAAATGGACCAATTTTTTACTTGTAACACCATCCATTCACTAATTTTCAGTGTTTTTCACCAACCCTCTTCCTCATAGCTATTTTCCAATCCTTTCAAAATATATTTTCTTTTGTACAGAGTTTTAAACATTGTTGCCAATTTGGTACATTTTCCGACACTTTGGCGAAGGTTTTTATAAATCTTAAAACAGCTTGTATGTATTTTGGCGTGACATTCACTGAGACCTAAAAGATCTATTGCGCCCCCTTACTTCTACTTAGTTTCCGAGGAGAGTCAGAAACTAGTAGCTCCTTTAGTCCAATTTCCCGGAGGAATTTTAGGATATCTGCAGGCTTCAACTTAGGCAAATGTTCCTCTTCTATCCAGTAACCTCCTAGGTGCTGTGCTCTAGGATTCTGAAGTGCTGTGCAGTTGGAAAGTATGTGGATGGAGGTTTCTTCTTCCATGTCACAAAATCTACATTCTTCTTCCTCCATTATTTTGAGCTTTTTCAGGTGCTCATTCAGGCGACAATGTCCCGTTAGGATCCCTGTTGAAACTCTTAGCGCAGTTTTACTTTGACTTATGCATTCATTTGATCTCAACAGGTTGTAGTCGCCCAGAAAAGTCATTGTTTGTATAAGCCCTTCTAGATCTTTCCAATGGTTAGCTTTGTACTTATCTTTCCTATCCCTCCATGTTTTCGATTTTTTTTTCAATTTTTCCCGTGAAATGGACCAATTTTTTTTTGTAACCCCATCCATTCACTAGTTTTCAGTGTTTTTATTAAATTCTGGACCTTTTTATCGTCTAAGTTACGGAATTAACAAAAAAAAAACACAGTTCCAACCTTACAGAGTGCTTTTGCTTGGCTTTTGTAATAAAAAATAATATTTGTTGTCAAACTGTTTCATTTTTGGATGTTTAAATGTCGAGGCTATCGGTAACCTTTTTTTTGTTTCCATTTTGTCAATATTCCTTTTTAGCCTAGTCAAAGTACACAGGATATCCGTAAAATGCCGCAAAAATACAAAAAACTTGAAAATTGAGTATTTAAAAGGGTTGTGTTTAACATGAGAAAAACTTTACGATGCTGGGCATGCAATTTTCCGGAGAATCCTAGAGTGAATTTTTTTTCACTCTAATTGTTTAAATAATGAAAACAGAAAAAAGTTCAAATTAAAAATTGTAGCAAATACATTTATCTACAAAATTTGTCTGCACATTTTTGTTTGTATCTGCATTTGTTTTTAAAATACCTATACGAAATTTCCCTAGTAGTATTTTTGAACATCAATTTTCATGCTTTTAATTTTACGATAGTAAATAAACAATGACATTTAGAAAAATTTTTTTTATGAAATGTGTTTCTAAATGGGGTATCTACAAATACATATTATCATCGATTTTCCACGTAAACCTCTGCTAAAAAGTCTGTTTTTTTACCAAATTCCTCTAATTAACATTAATAAATTGGAAAATTAAATTATATAAAATAGCGTACTTCAGAGATTATGGTTTAATCTTCAAACTTCATTTGAAAATTTTGTATCTGCATTTTCACAAAGATAAGTACATACGATTTTCCACGTGAACCTTCATTTTTTGAAAATGAAAATTCGAAATATTGATGGCTTTGCATTTATAATAATAATATTTTATGCTCATTTACAATGCTAAATCCAAAAGAAATTTTCGCTGGGATAAAAGTATTAATTAAATAGGGATTATAATTGTTTATTTACTTTTTAGTTCTAGTTTTTTTATAAATAAACTGATTTTACAGTTAAAAAAATCTACTTTTTTAAATTTGAAAGTATTTCCATCTAAAAATTTATTTTTTCAGAATGTTATAAGCCCAAAATTATCAACTTTTTAAGTCGAGCGGTCAATAAATTTGGCTCACGTTCGCGCGTAACCACGAATTGACTAGCACTGAAATTAATTTTATCTCGTAAACTTTTCAATTTACAGAAAAACTTTTCAGACAAAATTTGTAGATAAATGCATCAGCTACAAATTTTGATTTGGAAGTTTTTCTGTATATTTACTATTTAAACAATTAAACCGAAAAATCAAAAACAAAAATTTTCACTCGACGATTTTCCGGAAAATCGCATGCCTAGCATCGTAAAATTTTTCTCATGTTGAACACAACCCTTTTAAATACACAATTTTGAAGTTTTTTGTATTTTTTGTGAAGTTCTGTTTACTTTGACTAGGCTATTTGTCCACTAGTAGTATTTTATCATTAGGATAAATAGTTTTTGTGTTAACCAGAAAAAATAATCTACACCTATCAAATGTATCAAAATTTGAGGAGAAAAATCTAGAGCTTAAATCTACAGTGTCATTTTTGACACAAATTGAAAAACGGAACCAATTTTTTAATTCAACTTAATCTTCACACTCTTAAACATTATTCTCCTCAATTCTGGTACTTCCTGTATAATATCTTACTTATAATATTGTTTTTTTTTTCTTATTAACCAACCCTCTATCTCAAAGCTATTTTCGAATCCTTCTAAAGTATAGGTGGATTCATGCAAGAAAAAATTAAAACTAAGATTAATTTAAAACTAAAACTAAGAAGATAAAACCATGTTATTTTTCAATTTAAATCTCAATTTCTTAGTTTCTTGCATGAGCATGTGCGTGTAATGTAGATGTTCATGGAAGAAACTAAGAAATTAAGATTTGATTTGAAAAATAACATGGTTTTATTTTCTTAGTTTTAGTTTTAAATTAATCTTAGTTTTAATTTTTTCTTGCATGAATCCACCTTAAATTTTCTGTTGTACAAGGTTTTAAACATTGTTGCCAATTTGGTACAGGGTTATTCATTATATTTCGACCCCCCCTTTTTTTAAATTTCGGCAATATAAAAAAAGTTTCAAATAAAAGTTGTATTATTTTACTTGTACCGACCCAAAAATGCAACAACAGACTGAATTTCGTATACAGGGAGTGCCCAATAATCTGCATAAGTCGATTAGATGAATACGGGGTGCACCGTTGCTCCATAATAACACAATTCTACCTTTAATAATTCCAAAGTAACATTGGTTTGAATCTAAAATTATATAAAATGATAAAGTCAAAAAAGTAGTAAGTCTTCTGCCATTAATATTAATACGTTTCCCGCCAAAATGTCTGATTTCCCGCTAAAAATTTCAGGTTTCCCTGTTAAGAATTTCAAGTTTCCCGCTAAAATTTTAGATTTCCTGCCAAGGATTTCAAGTTTCGGCGGGAATCCTAGAATTTCGGTATTGACGGTTGTATTTGTAATTTAATAATTTAATAAGAAACTGAAAATATATACATGGTGTACTATTTAAATAAATATGTTGATAAACCATTTTGGGGCAACGGTGCACACTGTATTCAGCTAATCGACTTATGCAGATGGATTAGATTGTCTGAAAAAACTTCTATTCAACATTTTTTTTTGTAAACCTAACGGGAATCGAAATATTAGCAAGTTACGTTACTTTGTGTACACATTGTATAACATTATACAGGGTGTCCCACGACGAATTAAAACTTTCTGTGTATGGCAATATACTTATAGTAAAATCATGAACATTTCTACGTTTGGGTTTTCGGATGCGATCTTTTTAACTAAAATATTTTCAAAGATGGCAGACTTCCGGTTCTACCGACTGTAACTTTGTTATTTTACATGAAACACCCTGTATATTAATATATTTTTAAAATCTACGTAAAATGTACTAATACACAGGGTGTTCCATTTAAAATAACAGCAGTCGACTTCCGGTAGAACCGGAAATCTGCCATCTTTGAAAATGTTTTAGTTGAAAAGATCGTATCTGAAAACCCAAACGTAGAAATTTTCATGATTTTACTATAAGTATCTTGCCATATTATATACAGATAGTTTTAACTCGTCGTGGGACACCCTGTATATCATTAGCTTTGTCTGTTGTTAGACTTTGGGTCGGTACAAATAAAACGATACAACTTTTTTTTGTATTCCCCACATTAATAAAAATAAGTGGAAATCAAAATATAATGCGAAACCCTATATACATTTTGGCAAACGTTTTTATAAATCTTGAAACAACTTATACTTATCTATATTTCTATTAATTATTTCAGAACCAATCGTCGACGAGTTCAACAAAAAAACCTGCTCAACAACCGAGCATATCCATAACACCCCTACCTCGTACCACGACATCTTCTACTACCGTCACCCCCGTATCGTCGGGCGGCGCCAAACCCGGTGACACTACCTCGAAAAATTCCTTTGTAATATGCGAAATATGCGATGGGTACATCAAAGATCTCGAGCAGCTGAGAAATCACATGCAGTGGATACACAAGATCAAGATACATCCGAAGATGATCTACAATAGGCCGCCATTGAATTGTCAAAAATGCCAGTTTAGGTTCTTCACCGATCAAGGTTTAGAAAGGCATTTGTTGGGATCGCACGGTTTAGTTACGTCCAGTATGCAGGATGCCGCCAATAAGAGCAAAGATTCTGGAAGATGTCCCGTTTGCGGAAGGGTGAGTTTCTATTTATCGATTTATATAATTTTCATCATTGCTTATAGTTCTGGGAAGTTAGGCTGAAGGTTGTCAGGAAATTGAAAAGATTTTCAGTAGAGATTTTACTTTGTTAAACGAAAGTATATATGTAGATTTGTGAGAAGATTCCGCTCGAGCTTGCGATGCAGCTTGCAAGCATAGCTTGGAGCACGTGGAATGTAACAGTTTTTCGTCCATAACTTTTTCAGATTTTGAAAATTCAAAATGGCGGCTCCACAAAATTTCAATAAATATATTTTTTTCAATCTTGTCTCATTTCACGAATATTAACGCTATTGATACGCGGTTTACTGCAATAGATAGATGATAAGTTGTAGTCTCATGAACAATAACAAGAACATTGTATTTCAATTTTTCCACATTATTTTTAACGATTTTAACTGCAAAAAAAAGTTTTCCTCGGATTTTTTTAAATTTGACGTTGGAAAATATGATTCGTGGATTCGTTAATATTTTGAAAACGTTTGTCTTCAAAAACCAGGTATTTATATCTAAATAATAGGCCAAGCAATAGAGCAAGTTTTTTTGTCAAAAATATGTACCTATTGCTTGGCCTATAATTCAAAAGTAGTATTTTCTCTGCTTCTTTTAAAAAAAATCCCAATTTTCTTCCCTCTTCCCTTTCTCCACGAATTTTCTTCCCTCCTTCCTTTCTTTACGAATTTTCTTCCCTCCTTCCTTTCTTTACGAATTTTCTTCCCTCCTTCATTTCTTCACGAATTTTCTTCCCTCCTTCCTTTCTTCACGAATCTTCTTCCCTCCTTCCCTTTTTCACGAATGCCCTCCCTTTCTTCACGAATTATTTTCTTCTCTCCTTCCTTTCTTCACGAATTTTCTTCCTTTCTTCACGAATTTTCTTCCTTTCTTCACGAATTTTCTTCCTTTCTTCACGAATTTTCTTCCTTTCTTCACGAATGTTCTTCCCTCCTTCCTTTGTTCAGGAATTTTCTTCCCTCCTTCCTTTCTTCACGAATCTTCGTCGCTCCTTCCTTTCTTCACGAATGTTCTTCCCTCCTTCCTTTCTTCAGGAATTTTCTTCCCTCCTTCCTTTCTTCACGAATCTTCTTCCCTCCTTCCTTTCTTCACGAATGTTCTTTCCTCCTTCCTTTCTTCACGAATTTTCTTCGCTCCTTCCTTTCTTCACGAATTTTCTCCCTTTCTTCGGTAATTTTCTTATGATTTTCTCCTATTTACTCATTTTTCTTACATTTGTTTATCATTTTAGGTATATCAATGGAAACTATTGAACCACGTAGCCAGAGATCACAACATGACTCTAAAACCCGCTCATCTATCCTACAAATGCACCGTTTGTACGGCGACGTTCGGTATGTACAAGCAATTCGAGAATCACGTCTATTCCGCCCATAGCGTTGTCGCCAAACGAGTTATGGATAAAAAAGGTACGCCGAGTAGTTCGAGTAGTAAATCCACCACTTCGGATCAATTGAAACCGTTGAAGATAAACGATGAAATTACGATTATACCGCAACCTGCGAAATCGTCGTCGTCGTCTGCCAACGGAAAGGAGGAGAAAAGTTCGCCTAGTACTAGCAAAAGTAGGTAAATAAGAGAAATTTTATGCGATAATAAATCGACTGTGGACAACGTAATATTTAACAGTGTACATTAAGTTTATAAGTTTAAAGGAGATGTGGTAAGAGGGAAGTAGTTAAAATGCTCTCTGTGTAATTTTTGTTGAAATTTGAATGCTTTTTTCGACTTTTCACTACATTCTATGGTAAAAGTGGATGATTTTTCTTATTGCAAGCATTTAAAGTGAAAATAGTTCAGTAAATGAAGGAACAAAGCTCTTGAAAAGTCCCTGAAGTCTTCACTTTGGGCTCAATTTGTAGGTCACGGAAGGTGTTTTTAAACGAGAAAAAACTTGAAGCGATTGAGTTTACGGAAGGGGGGGGGGGAAATGTCACCCTAAACCCTGGAAAACGGGTTCCTCGCTAATATCTTTGTAAATATGAGAATTAGAGAATTTTTCTTCGGATAAAAAATGAAGATCGTCTTATCTACAAAAATGGTCCCTATCAATGTTTTCGAAAATTCGATAGTTATCAAGATAATGAGATCTAAAAGTCTCCTCATTTCAGCTGCTGCAGTCTATGCAGGGGGCGGACGAATTGTTCCATAACTCGGTAAAAAATTGACATGTCCTGATGATTCAAAGTTCTTCACAATGGGAAAACCCGTAGCTATCATTCCATGTGACTTGCTGCTCGTTCGTACTTGACAAAAATATTTTAAAAAGCGGTCAAAGTTTTTTCCACAAGATTTTGAGACTATTTCATTAATTTTTTCATATTTTTATAAAAAAATAGTCTTTTATCCTAATTAGGGGAATTGATCGCACCGGTAAAAACTGGACTTTTTTTAAATTAATTAATTAACAAATCATTTTTTTATAAAAACGCAAGAAAGATATTGAAAAAAAATGTCAGAGATCATTCAAAACCTCCTAAGGTTCCATTATTACAAAAAATTAAGGATAAAAGACTATTTTAAAAAAATATATTGAGATGATATGTTCAATGTGAGGAATCAGAAACTCTCAATCATTTAAATATAAAAATATTATCAAATGAAAAATATCTAATAAAAAAAAAAAATTTTATTAAAATAATTTGCTTTTAATATTTAATATTATATAATGTTTTCATGAAATTTAGTTAGTATAACTTAGAAAATAGTAAGATGGGATCATTTATTGAAATTTTAAGAATAATGAAGGAAGAGAACATATTATGTACAATTTGTAAATAGCTCTATGATTTATAAACTAATTTTAAGAAGTGTTAATTTGAAAATTAAATTCCAACGTAA
Organism: Galerucella pusilla; assembly: GCA_910591695.1. Lineage (NCBI taxonomy): Eukaryota > Metazoa > Arthropoda > Insecta > Coleoptera > Chrysomelidae > Galerucella > Galerucella pusilla. The sequence continues at coordinate 81,795 of CAJUYI010000385.1, forward strand.
GTGAAGAATAGGTACATTTACAGAAAAGGAATTGTCGTTTTTCATTAAAAATTAAAAAAAAATCTAAGAGTGTTCAGGAAAGGAGAAATGGTGGATACCATGGAGATGCATTTTGAGGGATTGCGGTGACAAGAGCTGTCAGAGAAAAAAGATTAAAAAAAATCCTCTGCATTCGAAAAATAAGATAAATAATAAATTTTACCAAATTTAAAGAGGTGGAAGATAGGCTTCCACGCAATAATAAAAATTCTGTTTATTCCAAGAAGATGATGGAACTGTAAGTCCAAAAAATTCCATAAATTTCTCCAAGACGTTTTTAATTGTGCACTTAGACTATTTAAATCAAATTTCAACGAACTTTTATTTTTTTGTGTTATTCGTGATTTCTTTTGACAATTTAAGTAGGTATAAGTTTCTGTAATAAAATTAGTATAATTTAACAATAGTATTTTCACATAACCTTGACATATTTGATAGTTACTTACCTTTTGAAGGAAACGTTTCCATAAATTTTCCAAATACAAATGTAGATAATTTTTTTGTAGTTTTAAAATTAAAAATAGATTGGTTTTGTAAGAATTCATTCAGATTCAGACATTTGACGGTAGTAGAATATTAGGAATTTCAAGAACGATACACATTCACAGAACTATATTTTTATTTGGAAAGGTTTTTTTGATATTTGAAAGTTTTTTTTAACATTTATGAAACCTTCTAAGATTTATAAATAAATGATCCTTTTGTTTGTTCCGTTATAAAAAAAAAAAAAAAATTTGTTTAGATTTCTTAAAAAATAATCAAAAATTGAATCAATTGAGGAAATTAGAAAGTTATGCAACCAGTTGTTTAGGTGAATATTAACAAATTAATGAAATAGTCTCAAAATCCGGTGGAAAAAAACTTTGACCGCTTTTTAAAATATTTTTGTCAAGTACGAAAGAGCTGCTAGTCACATGGCATGATACCTACGGGTCTTCCCATTGTGATGAACTTTGAATCATCGGAAAATGTCAATTTTTTGCCGAGTTATGGAACAATTCGTCCTCCCGCTTACAAGTTGCTGCATAGACAGCAGAGCATCAGCAGCTGAAATGAGGAGACTTTTAGGTCTAATTATCTCGATAACTATCGAATTTTCGAAAAAAATTATAGGGACCATTTCTATAGATAATAAGACGAGCTTAATTTTTTATTGGAAAAAAAATCTCTAATTGGCATATTGAATCAGATATTAGCGACAAACTCGTTTTCCAGGGTTTATGGGCCATTCCCCCCCCCTTCCGTAAACTCAATCGCGTTAAGTTTTTTTCTCGTGCCGTGACCTACAAATTGAGCACAAAGTGAAGTCTTCACCGACTTTTCAGGTGTTCAGTTAGTGGACTAACAGAAAATGATATTTATCAAATCTAAATTTTATTACACAAAAAACGATAGTTTATACAAAATGTAAAACAAATCTCAGTAGAAATGACTTTCGCGTCTTTTTCTCCCTATTCGATTGTTCACTGTTAACTATTATTTTGACCATACACTGTATATTCAAATTTCATTCAATGAAATCATCTAATTTTATTGATTTTACCGTTCGGACCCCTTACTTTGTGGAATCTACTCATAACTAAACTATTTCTTATTATTTCCACTATTTAAGAAAAACAAATAAAGAGAGTGAGAATAAATTGAAAATAATTCCGACAGATTTTACTCACTAATAATGGTTTGATACGATAAAACGTGAATTACTGAAATTGAAAATTTCTATTGGTTTTGAGAAACGTCAAAAAAATTGAGAATATTTAAAAATTTTAATTGAATAGGTTCGTTCCCGTAGCAAGTTCCTAACTGTTATGGACATATTGAGACTGCACAGTATCAGAGTTCAGGCTTTGGTGGAACGCATTATTGATACTGCGCAGACTCAATATGTCCATAACAGTTAGGATCTTGCTATGGAAACAAACCTAATAGTGGAATTAAATTAGAAACAGTAAAGTTGATCTAATTTTACATTTTATTTATCGAAAGAAAATCGGTCGAAATAAAATTTGCGATTCACTCAATATACTCCGTTTCACATAAGAAGATGCCACGTAAAGTTGCAGTCGTATGCGCCATGTTGTAAAATTGACGTTCGACTTCAAATCAGTAGCGTAACGTTTTCACATTTTGTGGGTTAACTCAAAATTAGAATCTGTCAACCTTGACTGTGGGTAATTTTTCCTTCTTAGGAGGCATGGTTATAGATCAAATAAAAGTCGCAAAACTCACAAATAAACTAGCTAAACGTCTTAAAATATTCGACAGTAATAATAATAAAACTACTGTCGGCATGAAACATGGTTTGTAACGCCAAAGGCATGTGACTGTCGTTACTGGGCGATATAAAGTTTGTTGTCACAGAAAATCTCTGACAAGTTATAGACAGTTTTTAAACCAATCAGAAATTTTTGTGAGAATGCTTTAGGGTCTTCGCACCGAATCCGGTTTGTCAAAGACTGTCTGTGTTGCTTGTGAGAAGAAATCTATAGATGACCAAGACCAATTTTGGTTTCTGCGCAAGACAGTTGGCAAACTTCACGCGGCTTCTTCTTATGTGAAACGGAGTCTACTAGTATATTTTATATTTTGAGAAAATAATAATTATTATTTTCCAATATTATTTCAACTTCGTTTTCAATGTAAAACAAATCTTAAATTACGTTTTGTTTTTTCGTCAAAAACAACTTTGTTGGCAATAAAGCCATTCATTTTCCTAAAACTGAGACTATAGTTCATTTACGATAAGTTTGCAATAACAAAACATGACAGATGTTTTACATCGTTACCAAGTTGTAATTTTTTTCCAGTAGTTGGCATAAAATTATGTTGATAAGTTGTTAATTGTATAAGATTACATTGAACTCAAAAATAAGAGCAGAAATTATAAAATTTTGATGATTAAATACATAAATTTCAAGATGTCCAGTAAATAACAAGCTGTAAGATGCAAATGAAATCGAAAAACGACAAACCAACACAGGAAATAAAATTTTCTGATTTTGACAACATAAGTCTGGCAACACCGGATACGGCTTTTGGACCGTAACTTCCCCTGATATATTATGATTAATTATTCCATTTACACTTTGGGTATTTAGATTTTGTTCAGTTGCTGCAATTGTTACTACAACTGTCAAAATTGCAAACTTATCGTATACTTTGGCAAGTTTATCTGAAACCGTGAAAGGAATGCAGTCGAAAACGTTCGACATTGCCACGTTTAACTATAAAAAAATAGAAGAACAGATTATGTAGTGATAATAATTATAAATGGGTCTTTTTATTATTAACAATATTAAAAATATGATTGAACGTTAATTTCATAATGTGCTTGTTTCCTTGGATTTATTCTATTAACATTATTTTCCAATTTATGAATATTAAAAGAGAACACTTTTCCAAATTTGTTATGGGAATTTTAAAGCTCTGGCAACGTTGTACGAAAACCATAATGACCACACCCTCCGATTACATAATTGGTGATTTTTATCGACCAGGTTACTTCTTATTGGCAAGCGCGTGCGTGAGATCTTCCCTCTCACTTCGTCAATTGAGTGATATTGATTTATCCAGTGGTGTTCGTATTGTCAGTTACCTTTGTAATTTCAGTTTTACTTGGTAAAATAGGTACCGTACGCCATTTGTACGTTTGACAGATATACGCCATGTTTTTCCTCGCCTCTTACCGACGCCCCGTAGCTACAGATAACCTTGCCAAACTATAAATGAACTTTGAGGAAATATAATTTTTATAAAATTCAAATGATTTCCATCATTGGTAACGTCCCAAATGGTTACAATAAAATATTTCAGAATAATGTAGAGTTAACTGTATCAATCTACAACGTCCATTGAGATTTGTTTTACATTTATTGTTCGCCCAGCAAAATGATGTACCACAAAAGTATTTAAAAAAAAATGTGAAAAATATTTATCAATTTTCCGTCAGTTGTTTAAGAATAGAGGAGTTCGGTTTAAGGCCAGTTAACCAAAAGTGATTTTTTGACAGTTGAAGTCTACCATTCAAATCATAAGATTTTTGCATTGCGAATCCTGAAATTTAAAATAACGTTTTAGCTGTATTATTCTTAACGCATCGGAGGCCAATAATTCTAGGAACTTTTGACATGTCACCATTTCATTTCTGTTATTCTGTCACTAGTTATGTCAAATGTCAGTGGAAAAAGTAATTAGAAGAATAGAGATACAAATACAACTAACTAGAACTGCTACAAATATCTAATGAAAAATAGACACAATTAAACAAATATTAACAAAAATGAATATAACTGACATTTGACATAGCTAGTGACAGAATAACATAAATGAAATGGTGACTTGTCAAAAGTTCCTAGACCAATGATCGTTGAGAATTTCAAGATTTACTTTCCGGGGGTGTATACATTGTTTCAATAATTAAATATAGATGTTGGTAATGTAAAAAACCTGATGATTTGAATGGTAGACATTAACTATCATTCTTGTCACAAAAACCACTTTATGTTGGCAACACTGACCCTAAACTCAACAAATTAGTAGCTTTTATTATGTTTAAATGATTTGATTTCGTTGAATTTGGTTAGAGGATGCTTTTTTGTTTCGCACATACCGCCATAGGCGAACGCTCTGTATACACTCAAAAAATAACCGCTTCACTCTTTTATTTTTTCTTCTCCCTTCTCTCTTTTATGTTATCCTATTTTTTTTTCTTGTAATTTGTATAAATTTTAAAATAGAGTGTAGGTTTTGCTAATTTTATTTTCTTTTTTTGTTAAAAATAATAATTAATATAATGAAATATAATGATTTTTAAATAAAATGCGTATTTTTGGGATTTAAGTATAATTGAAACTTTGTGGAATGACACATTTCCGTGTTGAGTTTATAAGGTGGTTGATTTTATTGATTCAAAAGAGGTTAGGATAGTCGAATCCCAGAAAAAATGTCTTCTTATCATCTGGGGATATTCCTAATACCCGGACTTCAATGCAGGAGGACAGTGAATTGTTAATTTTGTGCCTATACATTTACAAACATTTTTGCATCGCTGCCATTGTCGTTTTCCCCCGAACCCTAGAAAGGTCATAAATTGAGCAAATTTTGTTATATTTTCTTTATAGTGCAGGGCATAGTGGTGCATTCTCTTGCAAAAATTGGTTTAATAGAGGAGTTCAGTCTAAAATCAGTGTGGCCAACAAAAAGTGGTTTTTTCTGACAAGAATGACAGTTAAGGTAAAGATTTTTGCATGTTTTTTATCATTGCGAACATCTATATTGCTTTATTGAAATAATGAATACACCCCCGAAGCGTATATTTTGAAATTTAAAATGACTTTTTAGCTGAACAATTAACATATCGGTGGCCAATAATCTCAGGAACTTTTGGCATGTCATCATTTCATTTCTGTTATTCTGTCACTAGTTATGTCAGATGTCAGTGCAAAGTAATTAGAAGAATAGAGAAACAACTAACTAGAAATGCTACAAAAATCTAGTCGAAAATGGACATATACAATTGAACAAATATCAACAAAAATAAATATATAACATTTGACATAACTAGTGACAGAATAACAGAAATGAAATGGTGACTTGCCAAAAGTTCCTATAATTATTGGCCACCGATATGTTGAGAATTCGGCTAAAAAAAAGTCATTTTAAATTTCGGGATATACGCTTCGGGTGTGTATTCATTATTTTAATAAAGCAATATAGATGTTCGCAATGATAAAAAACATGCAAAAATCGTTTGTTTTGAATGGTGAACTTTAACTGTCATTCTTGTCAGAAAAAAACACTTTTTGTTGGCCACACTGACCTTAGACTGAACTCCTCTATTGGCAGGGAGGCTCTCCTGATTATAAAAGTGTGGGAGCTTCCAGGACATTGAAAAAACGAAAACGCCACTAAATGTTAATATAATCATCCACCTTATAGTAAAATAAAACAAGAGTATTTTGCTACGCGTATCATAAACTACAGGGTTGAACACGATTATTATTATATACATACACTCAATATTCTAATGTAAATATGCCGTTACGATTTAATTTTTTTGTAAGTTGTCGTTTATCACATACAGTTTTTCCGTAAAATAGAAATGATGAAAATTTTATAATTTATATTAGTGTTTTTTTGGAAAATATATAAAGTTACTTCACAGCTATTTATATCACAATAGTTTTTTTTTTGTTTTTTTTCTCACCTACCTATATCCTATAACATCCTGAATATTATTAGAGAAGGATTTTTTTGCTAAAAAATAAAATATTAAACTGTATCTTCCAAAATATCGCTTTGATCGCAATTAATTCTAATTTTATGTTTGCTTGTGCACTTGTAACTCAAAAATATATATCGAACATTTTAAATTCTTTTGTAGATTCTGAAGGGACGTCTAGTAGCAGTTCTCGCGCCGAACGTTTGGCGCGAAGAAATGCAGCAGAGGAAGATTGAAAAAAAATTTATAAATAGGGGAATATATTTAACATAGACGAATATTTCTAGCGTGGATAATTTTTATATAAGAAAAAAAATAGCGCGCTGCTAGTTAATTGCCTCGTACAGAAATTTTTATTCGTATTTCTAGACATTTTTTAATATTTTTTTCAGGTAGAGTTGACGATAGAAATGATCTAATTCGAAACGGGACTAAATGAAAAAAAAACGGAAGCGGAGGGGTTGAAAATATTGTTGGTAGTTCAAATGAACACCATACAGGGATCGTCGTCTGTGATCCTATTTTAGTTTCTGGATTCATTGCAACAAACCTTAACGCTTTCGATTTTTTTTCTCATATGTCCTGTGCCAACAATTGTTGACTCCGTTTCACTTGAGAACAACCCACTAGAGTCTAGAAGTTGCAGTTGTATGCGCGAAGAAGCTGCTCATAACAATATCTCAACATCAATATCAGTCAATGCCTTGATGTTCAAATATTGTTATGCGCAGCTTCTACGCGCATACGACTGTAACTTCTAGACTCTAGTGGGTTGTTCTTGAGTGAAAGGGAATCTACAGATCAATAATTATGTGAACTTAGTTTTTTTTCCAATTGAAATGCTATAGCCAACTCTGTCTTCGAAGGACCAATACCTTGTCGGTCAAGTGGCGTGTCTAAGAATGTTGGGAAGAAATGTGAGTCATATTCAGTTTAAATTTGGTCGTAACGTGAGGGCCTTCTTCGTAGTTCGTTTTTGAACGTTTCTGTAGCGTATTCTGTCAAAAAATGTACAAGTTTGTGTTTTTAACCATAAACACCTCGAATTTGAGGACCCTGTGCAACGCTACAGCTTTTAATATTCTAGTAACTTGTGTTGTTCTCTTCGTTTTAAACTTTTCCGTACCGAAAGTGTAAAAATTCATATTTTCTACATCGGAGTTCGTGTTATGTAATAACTATCACATTTTTTCTCAACTTTTCGTACGCGCCTTGTATATTTCTTCATTGTACTCATTTTTTTGTATTAAGTACACTATTTAGTGATCTATGTTATTTTTTTTGTTCGAGAATGGAATGGGATAAAAGGAAACGAAAGAAAAATTGACAAAAAAATGTTGCACTATAGTGTAAAGAAGATACAGTTTAGAATAGACTTACATTACAATGTCTGTGTTTTTTTTCTTCTTCTCTTGAAGATTTTACGGAAAATATAAATATATATTATTAGACAGATTGAAAATTCATTTTTTTTCTTTCAGTGTAACTATTATATATATATATATACGCAGTTATTTATTTGCCGTATTTATTTTTATATTGACTTCAATGTTTTTGTTGAATTTATATAATCGATATGAAAAATAAAATATAATCATAGTCTAATATTTTCTTACTTCTCTTCGGAATTTGGAAAAATGGAAAAATTTTGTGTACTTATAAAGGTAAGTGATGAAAAATTTTTGGTTATTAAAAAAACACGACCATTAATTATCGACTAATACTACTTTTGGGTCTTTTGGTGGAATAGACCGAAAAATGCAGTATAAATATTTTCCATCACAAAATATCTAGCGCCATCTACTAATTGGTAGTCAAACCAAAACCTACTCTTGCAAAGTCGACGCTTCTTTTGCCAAAAGAATATGCGTTTCGATAAAATTGAAGCGTTCCTGCTACTCTGCCTATCCCCTTGCGCTTCTGCTCGCCGATACAAAAACATTGGTTAAGATTTCTCTTAGGAAGCTGAATTAATAATTGTAGTTCTTAGTTCGGCTCCCCAAACTTAGATGGCAGCACCTATGTTAAAAATTTGAAGACAGTTTTCCAGAGTCGACTTAGTGTCAGGAGAGCAGAAACGCTAGGAGATGGAGAGAGTAACAAAATCTGCAAATCAAGATAATGTAGCTAATTCTGATATTTTGTACACCTCCTCGCGTTTCTGCTCTCCTGATACAACATCCAATACCAAAAGATCGTTTTCAAGAGAAATTATTGAATTTTAAGAGATTTTGTTCAATTTGGTGAATTTTCAGTTGTATCAGGAGTGCAGAAACGCGAGGAGATGTAAAGAGTATTAAAATCAATGACTCTGGGAAATTTAGCTAATTCTGATATTTTCTACACCTCCTCGCATTTCTGCTCTCCTGATACAAAGCCGACTGCCAAATTTACTTGTATCAGGAGAGCAGAAACGCGAAGAGGTGTAAAAAGTGATAAAATCTTTAAATTTCAGAAAATTCAGCTATTCCACCTCCTCGCCTCGACAAAGTCGACTACTACGACAAGTTCGTTTACAAGAGAAATTATTGAGATTTTAAGAAATTTCGCTTAACTTGATGATTTTCAGTTGTATTAGGAGAGCAGAAACGCGAAGAGATATAAAAAGTAACAAAATCTGCCAATCTAGAGAATTAAGCTAATTCTGATATTTTGTACACCTCCTTGCATTTCTGCTCTCCTG
>CAJUYI010000385.1:90746-113840 GCA_910591695.1 Galerucella pusilla
TTTCTGCTCTCCTGATACAAAGTCGACTACCAAATTTACTTGTATTAGGAGAGCAGAAACGCGAAGAGGTGTAAAAAGTGATAAAATCTTGAAATTTCAGAAAATTCAGCTATTCCACCTCCTCGCCTTTCTGCTCTCCTGATACAAAGTCGACTACTACGAAAAGATCGTTTTCAAGAAAAATTATTGAAATTTTAAGAAATTTCGCTTAGTTTGATGATTTTTCAGTTGTATTAGGAGAGCAGAAACGCAAAGAGATGTAAAAAGTAACAAAATCTGCCAATTTGGAGAATTTTGCTAATTCTGATATTTTGTATACCTCCTCGCATTTCTGCTCTCCTGATACAAAGTCGACTACCAAATTTACTTGTATCAGGAGAGCAGAAATGCGAAGAGATGTGAAGAATAATGAAATCCTCAAATTTTAGAAAATTTAGCTACTCCACCTCCTCGCGTTTCTGCTCTCCTGATGCAAAGTCAACTACTACGAAAATATCGTTTTCAAGAGAAATTATTGAGATTTTAAGAAATTTCGATCAATTTGATGATTTTTAGTTGTATTAGGAGAGCAGAAACGCAAAGAGATGTAAAAAGTAACAAAATCTGCCAATCTAGAGAAATTAGCTAATTCTGATATTTTGTAGACCTCCTCGCATTTCTGCTCTCCTGATACAAAGTCGACTACCAAACTTACTTGTATTAGGAGAGCATAAACGCGAAGAGATGTGAAAAGTGATGAAATCTCCAAATTTTAGAAAATTTAGCTACTCCACCTACTCGCGTTTCTGCTCTCCTGATACAAAGTCGAGTACTACGAAAAGATCGTTTTCAAGAGAAAGTATTGAGATTTTAAGAAATTTCGCCCAATTTGACGATTTTTAGTTGTATTAGGACAGCAGGAATGCGAGGTGTAAAAATTAACAAAATCTACCATTCTAGAAAATTTAGCTACTCCTGATATTTTGTACACCTCGCGTTGCAGTGATATTAAAGTAGACCATGTACTTAAAATTAACTACCAAGTAGTAGATGGCAGCAGGTATTGTTATGTAGAAAACTTTTAAAGAATTTTTCCATAAACTATAAACTTCGTCTACTCTAGCAACTACATGGTAGATGGCGACAGAGGTAACCTTTTAGTTCAATTTTCCAGTTTTACAGAGAATTAGGTAAAAGAAAAACATTAGTTTTAGAAATAATTTATTGTAAATTATCAAGTACATCATTGATTAAATATTCTGTGTAGTATTTTAGCAAACGATGTTCATATCCTAATAAATCTTGACACTTTTTTAAACAACACTTGACTAACAATTTCATCCACAAGATAAATAAAATCTAACAGTAAAACATGTTTAATTTATCACAATCCAACCATGCAATATTTTCTAATGAATAAATCTTCATAACAGCAGCATTAACTAGTTTTATTATTGCCTGTTGGAGCAGCATTCTCAGATGTTTGACACATTTTAAAATCCAGCGGTTTATCATATCCCATTATCTTTGCATAGTGTTCAGGATAGTCAAACATTCTTGGGTCTAAAAACATTGGTTTTCCTTTCACTCGGATTGTTGTAAACATACCAGGTACATCAGGTACTAATACATCGTCTGGTGTAAATTCAGTCTGAAAAACAAGTTGATATTGAGAAATACTAATAAGAGCTAGTACATTCAAATAGAATTCAAGACTTTGAACAATAAATCCTTAGACAAATTAGAAATGTAAGAGTAGCAGTGAGAAAACAGAACAATTAACAAGGTTTTTTCAACGTATGTGGTTCTGTAACTGTAGAAGATTTTAAAAATTACGTTTCACCAGAGAATTACTACAAAGTATAGAAATGTATGTAATAACTAATGTATGTACATACCTTTTTGGTCACACAGAAGAAATTCACAGTTTTTGCAACATAACTGTCCGTGTTTTGATTGTAACTAAGATGGGTGACATATTTCTTGGTGATGAAATGCAACAATATTGGAGTAACAACGGTGAAAAATCCTATGGCTGTGTATGCTGCTACAATTACAGGTATGTTTCCAGTAGAAGCTATTTCACTATAAAGGAAGGGCTGTGCTATAATTCCCACTAGGCTCGAAGAGAGTGAAAATATCTACAAAAACAAAAGTACCTATATTAGTCAATCGATATATATAAGGATATAAATAGAAAATGTGACAAGAATTACCTTAACTGCTTTAATTTGTGGTGTTAACGCCCCGCAGTATATCTGTTTAATTTCCTTTTTGTTATCCGTAGAAAGAAATCTGTGTTGATTGTTACATAAAGTATACGATAATTTACAATCGTTGGTCACTCGTAAGCGAGTCTGATGTGATAGACAAGAATAATGAGGACTTAAACAATTTCTTAGGAGAGGATAAATTCTTATACATGATTTTACTGACATTTTTTAATTAACATATAAGTTATTCTATTCTTAACCTCACTTTTCTTCGTTTTTTAAAACAAAAACTCATCTTCTTTTTTAATTTATAAGTTATGTCTTACAACGTGTTTTCTGTGGTCGGGGAAACGGAAATAGTATTCTGTGATCGAAAACGGAAATGTAGTAGTCTGTGATCAGAAACGGAAATATAGTAGTCTGTGGTCGGAAACGGAAATCATCGAGAACCGGATAAGCATTAAAAAGACATTTGTACATGTCACATAACAGTGTACCAACCTCAGAAGAGGTACCAAGACTAACAGGTTTGTATAGGTATGCAACTCAATTCACATCTGTGACTTAGGCAACAAACAATACACTAACAATTCTTTTAAATTTTCAAAAATGTAACGTTTTCTGTACACCATTAATCAGAGGCATGAAAACAGGATGAGACAAGAACAATGTTCAATCATTACAATGAATATGCAATAAATATTACTCAAACTTAATGGAACGAGGTACCAAACCTAGTTAAATTTGTTTAGAAAATAAAAAAAGAATTATCCGAATTTTTATGAAATAAAATATTTCAAAATTGTCGTAAAATAGTTGTACTTCCAATAAATTTTATTGCAACACATGTTTGTTTTCCCCTCTAATAAGCAGAAGCATCTTCAAAGCGCTCTCTCGATCCTCCAGTGGAAGGAGCTCTTCATCTTTTCCAGATCACGTCTTGTGTAACGAAAGTATCAGTTTATCTGTAACATCAGCGACGGAAGAAACGCGTGTGTGTGTGATCTAAATTCAATGATTGCAAAGTGTGAAGCTTTTATTTCGGCATGAATTCTAAAATAAGCTTTTCTTCACAAATATTTTTGTTTTTGTGCTGGTATATCTTCTTAGGTGAGTTTCATTTTTGTTTTTTATTATTTACTTGGTAATTTTTTACGTATTTAATACATTTTTTTATTCAAATTTAATTGGATTTCCATTTATTTGAAAACATAGGAAGACAAAAAATCTTAATTAAAATTAGGTCGAGTGGCTTATTATTGAAACAACATTTTTTTAACAACATTTAAAATATTCACTTAAATTTTAAAAATATCTTGAATAAACCAACATTAAACAGGGATAATTTTGAGCTACACAAAGAGATCCTAACTAAAACTAGTAATACAATTTAAAAAAAATCAGAAAGTACTAAATCGGGTAAATTGGGAGGAACCACGCAACTTTACAACAAAATTCAATTAAAACTGGATAATTTGGAGCTGCACAAAGACATTAAAGTGTCGACTTAATTAAAAAAAATACTTAGTAGGGTGAATTACAATTTTACTCTATAATACATTATATGAATACATGTAGGCTGCCGGGTAACTATAATAGTAATAAAATGCAAATGAGAATATGTAAAATCGATTACAAATAAATTCCTAAAGTACATTTTTCTTATTAGTTAAACTTGGAAAAAAAATTCGTGGGCGATATGATTTATGTTAAACATTTAGAGAGTGATAAATAAACAAATATGATCAAGAAAATGACATTCGCAAATTGCGAATATGAAAAAGTAATAATAATTTTTATTATAACGAATCGCCATATGCGTCTTCAAAAGACATTTGGTTTTAATGTTATTTGCAGTATTAACTAATCGGATGCCCACGTGTTTTAAAAATAAAGTGTGTGGTCCAAGATTGTATTCTATATAAGAGTTGCTGCATTTATTGGGTCGAAATAAATAAATCACTTCATTGCAACTGATTCGGAAAGAATTTAAATGTATTAGTAATTTGAAGAGATGTCGATAGATGGCGGTAGTTAAGAGAGTTGTTTGTTGAGTTAAATTGTAAGAGTAATTCATGTATTTATTATCCTAATAATGATCTCATAGTACCAGACTGTAATTAAGGTACCATTTCATGCAAGTTACATAAACACTTCGTGAAAAAGATTAATAATAATAATTTCATCGACCTTTATAATTTTTGAAGCGAAGCAACCTAGAGGATTCAGTCTAGATAAAATAAACAGATTTCTTCGTGGTGAACAGATGAAACTTATCTTTCGCACAGTGGACGAAAAATACTTCCTTTCAAAAATAGACGATTTTTCATTCGGGAATTAGTAATTTTTTGTGAAGATCTGCGAAAAAGTTGAATATGCACCTCGACATTTTTTATTGCGGAATAGCTGTTTGAAGCTTTGAGTAAAATTGGTGCAAGCTATTGACATTAAATCATGGAGATGTTCGTCAATAAGGCGAATTCAAAAATTATTTTTAATTAAGTTCATTTTCGAAAATGTATATGTTGACCCAAACAAAGTTAAGTTAGGATATTTATTACCTCACAAATTCTAACCAGAACTCTTCACTGGAAACTTCAGCATGTTGGTGTTTTTTTTTAAACTTAGGTAGGCTTTTGTTGAAGTCTGATCACTGATAAAAAGAAATTCAAGTTTTCTAAAATACTGTTGATAGGAGCGAATTATGGTATTTCATTTGTAGCTTAAATACTGATTTCGTCTGGAATTTCAAAAGTTAAAGTTGTAGATAATTGAAATATAGTTAGGTCGCTCTCAGTTTACCTAACGGATTAGGAAATTATAGCGATAAGGTGTGGTGTTCGTCGATAATTTCAGCAGTACTCAAACATTAATAATAGGTATTAGAAGCAATAATGACATAAAATGAATTATTCATGTGGATAGCTAATCATTAATGATGAATTATCTAATTTTTGTTGCTACATTGATAAAACTATGCAATTGCTTTAATAGTGAAAGATGGTTTGAACAAAGAAAGTAATCTAGATCGTCTCAATGCTTTCGTTTTCCTATTACTGCATTTCTTAATGTTAATACATTGGGCAGTCAAATATAATATGTTCTAGGCTTTCATTGGTCTGCTGGTTGCATTTTATACACCTTATCGGTATAACTTTCCAATCCGAAACTATCTAAACATTTTTAATTCCAATATTTACGCTGCAAATAATGAAAAATCCTATCAACTTCCACCCTCCCTCAACGGCATGAATATTTTCCCTTCCCAACTTTATTTAGGAGTTTTTCCGTCGAAAAATGTTAATTAACTCGGTCTATTTAAGAAAAATATAGACTAGACAAACTGATAATTTTAAACTATCGTAACAGGTGCGACTAGAACGTTTTACGATCCAAAATAAATATCTTCATTTGTAAGCTATAAAAACAGAGGAGGAATGCTTAAAATTAGAAAGCTCAGTGGTTTAAAAAAAATGTTGTTATAACTTCAATTGAATTTTTTTCTATAAATAAAAATTTCGAAGCCACTAAAACTATTTGTATTATTTTCTCTTCTGTCTTTCTATTAATAAGTCTTGAAATTTTGTTGAATTTAGAAAGATTTATAAGTATTAATAGTGCTTTTCACGATCTAATAAACTGACTTGACTTGACTTATGCTTGAGATGCAATAAAACTTTTCGGATTTACGTGCAGAACCGCACTAGATATTATGAAAAAGAAAAAGTATGAAGTATTTACAATAAGAAAGACCCAAACAAAATAAATAGGACCATGTCATGGCTAATACTTTTATGGCTTTATTGCAACAAGTCATCATCCCATCTCAGGTCAGGTCAGTTTCTTAGATCGTAAAAAGAACTATACCTAACATTTCAAATTAGAAAAGCATCAGACAACTTAACTCGAAATTCTGTCTATAATAATTCTTCACCATTCGATCTCTTATTCTTTTTCAATACTTATACTTTTGTTATAGCCTGGTATATTTCCATTTTATGACCTACTGTTCTAAATAATGATTTGTCGAATAATATTGACCTTAATTTATTGAACATCTTTAAATAAAAGCTAATAAAATTGATTAAATCGATTTGAATATCAATATTATACAGGATGTAAAAAATTTCCACAGATGGAGAACAATTGTTAGGGCGATACCTGTCACTTTCGGTTATACCAAAATATGTAACACCCTGTAAATTATTGGAACTTTAGTTCTTTACGTCAGGTTATGTTTGAGCGACCAGGGGTTAGCAAAAGATCTGACAGTTACGTTATGTTACGTTGCTTCGTTATGTGCCTTGCTTGCGTGCGTGTGCTCTCTCCCGTTTACGAAGCATCGATTCATATGCTTCGGCCAGGAATCGAACCCGGGCCGCCCGCGTGGAAGGCGAGCATTCTACCACTGAACCACCGATGCTATATTAAAATTCTATGCAAAGCTGGTATTCGCAGTGCTGGTGATCTACTTGAATTTGTTCGGATAAATTTTTACTATTATTTCCATTATTTTTTTTGCGCGATTGATCTTTTTTGTTTTTTACAGCATCGGTTGTCAGGACGGTAGGTTGTGTTTACTGGTTTTTAAGTTTAACACGTCGGTAAGTGATTTACTTACCGTTCAGACGTCGAAAAGTAATAAATTTCATAAATTTCAGTAAACAATTTCACCAAAATGCAAAATATATTTTAAACTGATCGAGAAGTATAAATGTCACTTTTGACATTTCGTTCATTTCGAAGAAATTCAAATTATTTTATTCGGAATTTATTTCAATACGATCGCGCAAAAAATGGTGTAAGCATCTCGAACGTTAAGGGTAATTATAACGTTTGCATGTAGATTCCTCTCGTAAAATTGGACAAAATGATATGAGGATTAAGGGGTCTAGCTAGCACACTCACTTTTCGAAATACAGGGTGTTGAATTGAAATTTTGAATACTTGAATGTTTTAATTCGATAACTTTAAAATGGATGGATAAATTGATTTGACATTTGGCAGGTTGTTTTTAAATGTAAAAGGGCATATTTTGATAGAAATAGTAGTTTGTGCAACTAGTGTGGATATGATGGCCATATCGCATAAGGACGAAGTTTGAGCACGACGCCGTAGGCGGAGTGCTCAATCGTTCAAGTGTTATATGGACAATCCACACGAGTCGAACAGCATATTTTTTCTACGACCCACTAAAGAAAAAATCTAGAAAATAAAAAATTCTATAAACTGTAATATAACTTCAAATTGAAAATTTAACAATTCAATTTTATGTTTCTACTAATTTTTTTGTGGTAAACGTACAGTTCTTGAATGTCCAATTTGTATAATGCTACGGTTTCCATCTTTTTTAAATATACGATGCTGTTATAAGTAGATGTTGCCAGTCGGACTCCCTCATGAAGGGTACCGTACCATTATCTATAATAATGAATATTCTGCTAAATATTTCAAACGTCTACTTGTTGTCGTTATTAATATCAAGCAGTATCATTATTTAAAAATAAAATTAACAATAAAAAAAAACTTCTCCACGGGGAATCGAACCCGGGTCTACCGCGTGAGAGTCTGGTTTGCTTACTACTGGACCACCGAGGAATATGCAAATTGTTTATCTATAACGTCAGATGTATTACATAATTTTTGCTTAAAAGGAACTAAAGTTCCTACCGTGTGTCCCGCGACACGTTCTACCTTTTTTTTAACTTTTCGGATTCTATTTTGAATTTCAATATCAATTAATTTTTTTGATGAAAAATTAATATTTGCAGACGTTCATATTACAAATTCTGTGTGAACATTCCCGATAACAATTAAAAAACATCTGGTCGGGTTGATTAGTAGGAAGATCAAAAGGTAATTGTTGACAGGTCGACAAATTCTTTTTTGTATACAAGTGATATTAAAATTTCATGTAGAATCCGAAAAGTGAATAATATACAGGGTGTTACATATAAAATAACAATGTTTACGTTTACCTTGTATGTCAAAAAAAAATTAAGAAATTTATTAGAATTTTGCTATCAATTTTTTTTAAAAAAAAAACGTATTTTTCAATACTTTTTTATAATGGTCCTGGTATAAGCCTCATCAAATGAATGTCAAATAATAATAATTAATTTTATGAAATGTTTCTTTATGTTACGTTTCGGGATAGTACCTAACAGTTGCTTAAAGTGACGGCCATCTGCAATAGCATACGGAAAAGTATCACTTTACGCACGTATTAGGTAAACTACAAATAGCATATTCTCCATCTATGCAAATTTTTATACAATATAGTATGAGTATTCTCCATAGAGATAATAAAGATAGAGGCAACAAGCCAGCTCGGAACCCATTAGCATGTAAGAGAGTATCTCTATGGTATTCTCCACTATATAGATAAGTGTAAGGTATAGATAAGTGTAATATAGTTAAGTGAAAAATCCTGTATACTATTTAAATAATACAAGTTCACGTATTTATTGAAATAGCTCGTATTCGCCTTTGGACTTTGTTGTTATCTGAATTAAGTTGAGATTTTCGATAATTTTACTGTACTATTATTTTGTCACTGTATAAAATATAGTGGGTATATTTTATGTGATTTCTATTATATAAATGTCATTTTTGTTGATTTTTTTTTCCTATTGTGTTTAGGTGAGAATGGAAAATAGCCTACGCATTTTATTTAAATATTTTCGATGCACATAAATATTGTTACTCAATTTTTTTTTCTATTTTTAACGTAAAATAACAAAGATTTGAATGTGTAGCTAAGATCGTCGTTCTGCATTGTTGACGAAATCGTGACAAGAGATGATCGAGTCAGTGGCGGAACAACGTGTAGCCACAGGCCCCCATATTATAATTTATTTATTTTTTTGAACATAGAAAAATATGTGTGCAATTTCAAGTCAAAAACAAATTTCATATACGTATCAAGTAGCAAAACTGAAACTAAATCGAAATAATATACCTATTACACTACAAGGGCAAAAAGTTTGAGATTCAGTTCAGGGCTCTCAAACTTTCTGTCCGAGTGGTGTATACTATTTTTATCTTCTGTAAGTTCCTTGTGGCATTATTTATTATTTTTTCTCTTATTTTTTGGGAATCAAACCACAACATTGTTTTTTATTTTTATATTTCGACGTTTCGGTAGCGTTCCAGCTACCTTTGTCAAGATTAACTAATAATAAAATAATTTTTGGTACAACGAGAAAAATTTGACAACTAGACAATCAATAATATTTTGAAGTTTAAGACTACAAAACTTTGTTGTCAAATTTATTAAGGTCCATTCATAGTAGATCACATCTCTGGTAAAATGTGAAATAAAATATTTTTTCTCCGATTGGCAGCAAATATTAATCAATCAGCAAAGTATATTACTTTTCCTGGCCTAGGCAGCAAAGTGGGTACTTTTCTGCCTAGGCAGCAAAGTGATTATACTCAATTGGAATAAAACATTTAACGTAAACATTTATTAGCAATTATTACATAACACTTTTAACAAGAATTTAAAAACATATGGCTTGCGGGCCGCACCGAGATAGTCCATGGGCCGCATGCGGCCCGCGGGCCGCCGGTTGCCGACCCCTGGTTTAGATGTTTCACCTAAATAGAATTTGTCGCATTCACAAGATATCTGATAGATGCAATTTTTTGAAGATTGTTCTTCATTTTTTTGGTTTTGTTAGTATAGATCTCAACGTATTGTTAGATTTGAAGCTAGTTAGAATATTGAATTCACTACCATGGCCGAAAGTACGTACTTGCTACTTCTGGTGGGAGGTTGAACTCAATATTTTACAAAAGATAAACCGTTTTGCCGAAAAAACCAAGTAAACTACTGGTACCACTTTATTCTGCTCTTTCCAAATACGGGGTATTCTTGAAAAAAAACTGATATAAAGGGTGTTGTTTTGTGGTCGTAATATTTTATCAATTTTTTTTAAATACGGACCTGCATTTCTCTTATATTAAATAGATTGTACGATTGGACACCTCAAAGTAAATATACAATGTGGTAAGAAAGTTACGGACCCAGAAAAATTTGGCAAAATCGATCAAACATCTTGTATCTTACGCTTTTTAAAATAATAATACCCATATTATCAAGTATGGGGTTTTTGAGATCGCAATTACCTAACGTATGTCACTTTCTCAATGAATCACCCTGTATAATAAATGAGATTTCAAAAATAACTATTTCGTATTTAAACATCATAAATCCTTCTAAGATCTTCCTTCCTTTTGCAATATGCATTTTTTTCAACCTATTTTAAAGACCAAGCTGTAAATAAAACATGTCAATGAAAAATGTAATAAATTGTCGTTAAAATATTTGTTATAATATACTCGGTAACACAAATAACTATATTCTGTCGATAAACAAATTTTAATTAAATTTAATATAAAAATAATAATAAAAGAAAATATGATTAGTCATCCACGAAATCCCATGTTTGTCTTTCTGCTTCAGCAAATAAAATAAAAATAATCGAAAGAACTATGTCGGTACTAAATAAAATCCACATACAAATTTGCCAATCTCTTATCGACTCGTTCACTGTTAAAACACCTACCATATAAGGCCCTATGAGACCAGCAAATGAACCAAATCCATTCACCATAGCCATTATTGTACCTAAAGTGAATGAAAAAATATTAAATTTCAGATTTTTCCTACGATCACTAACCAAAGTAGGCTTTCGCACACTCAAATCTAACCGCAAAGTTGACGTTTTCCATGATCTGTCATAATTAGACATTAGTTGCTTTTTTTCTATCCCCCGGCTTAGCTTAGCTAACTACATAATTCTTAGCTGAGCTGAATTGTAGTTCGAACGCACATTTCAATCGCTGTAAAGTCGACAATATCGGCGCAAGCGCATTTGCAAACAAACAAAGATGGAAAGGTAAACAAATTAATAAATTAAAAATTTATTGAATCAGAACTTTCAACTTATGTAAATTGAAATAAAAATTACCAGTAATATTAGGAAACTAGTAGCTCACAAAATGGATTTACTGGATATACATTTGGAACAACACAACAGTCTCGAGAAAGGTGAACCATTATGAATTAAAATAAAAATTCAAAACGAATTCTATTAAAAGAACTCCAAATATGTTTTTTGAGGTAAGAATCTTTATCAGATGTCAAAAATGAGTGACTTTTCTTGCATTCGATATTGAACTTAGCTAAGAAATTTTGCTAAGTCAAAAATCCGGCATACTTGGCGGAGGCAAGGGGGAAAGTCAGTTGATCTTAGTAAATCTAACTTCATTGGCAAAACGAACGGAAGCTTAGCTAAGTTCAACTTAGGTTAGCTTAGATTGGTGGTAGAAAAAAAGCAACTATTATTTCCGCTCTAGAGCGTACTTAAACAGTCAGAAGGTAGGCAATACATTATACACCTAGATGCAATAGTAATTGCATATTATTAAAAGTAGCTTCCTACTATTTTGTGCGTCTTTACGTCATTATTTCATTTTAAGTTTATAAAAAAGTTGTCTGTTTATAAATAGATATTTGAAAAATGGATAGTAACAGTGAATTTTCAAGTACACCTCCTGATATAGCAGATTTTAATAAAAATATTACTTTTAATCTTCTGCCAACTAAATCCAGAGGTACCTAAATACGAAAAACAATACAATTTTTTCTTGGATTGGTGCCGCTGACTTATTTTGGAGAAAAATCCAAAACTCTTAAATCTTCAGCCTTGTGGTCACAATATTACATGTTTTCAACATTATATTCTAATAAAGTATATTTTTCTGTTTTTTTTATTTGTCTAAAAATAATGTGATCGTAGAAAAAATATTGTGTGCAATTCGAGCTTAGAGCACGTTGCAAAGTATCACTTTCCGCTCTAAAAATACAAATAGCTATTTAGTATGTGGTTTAATTAAGTATATTTTTACTACAGTAGCGCTAATTTAAACAGCAAAAAAAAGTCTATGTGGCGCCCTCTACAAAATACATCGACCCATACCCATACCCATAAATCCCCACCGTCAAATTTTTATACATAAACAGTTAATAGTATATTACATAACGTGTGCGAAAAATCACTTTCGCACGAGTAATGTACAGTATTTTTCCTACGATCACGTGATAATTTCACCAAATAATGTGTAATCAGCATCTGACATATTAATACACAAAATATTACAATTAAAGTCAACATAATTGATTTCAAAATTAACAACAACTATCAATATAGTGACAAAAATTCAAGTAGTTTAACTATATAATATAGGTAGGTTATTACAATTATTATTAATTGGTTGGATAATTATAGATATTGAAAGTGAAATTATTATTGTTCATCATACTTCAAACATACTTATCATGAATACCTTTCCAGATGATTACATTTTCCTAATATTAAAACAGGTGATTTGGATTAGTTGGTACAACATCGGACTTCTGACGAAGAGTACGCGGGTTCGATACTCAACCGCGCCCTAAATTTTGTTTTATCAAGAAAATGACAAAAATCTCACTTTTCAAATAGATCGCTTCAAATTTAGATATTACATAGGTAAATCTAATTGAAAATTATATATTTGACGTAAATCTAATTGAAAATTATATATTTGACAGCTTGCCAGTGATCAATCTTAATAAAAATTCATTTGACAGCTTTTTTATCAGTGCACGTACGGATGTTTTTTTTCCGTACGCGTATATGAATAAAGGCCACTTTCCAAAGAACTAGACAGTGCGATATATGTCACTTTCCTATGTTATCGTAGGAAATAGTTATTTTCCTAACAAGTGCGGAAAGTGATACTACAAGCGGTCAAGGGCGGGAAAGACACTTTACGCATGAGTTAGGAACATTATTTTTTCTAAGACCGTATATACAAAAAAGTATATCAACCCATTTTTCAAAATTCATTTTATTTTAACATGCATATACAAAAACTTTAACCAAAAACTATTATTATTATTATCAATTATTATTATAAATATTATTATTAGAAACACAATTTGTTGCATTCTGTAAATTACTTAAAATTGCCGGTCCAGTGGAGTTATTTGGTGTTAACTGGTGAGTGAATGACGTTGATGAGGATGGCATCGTTTGCAGGTCACATAAAGATGACGATGAAGGTGACGGCAACCATTTTAAGTCATTTGCAGATGAAAGAATTTCATTTGATATATTTTTCTTATATGAAGCCCGGGTGGTTTGACAGGCTTTTTATGACACTACTTTAAAGAATGTACAAGGTTATATCAAAATATTTTCATTATTTTATATTTTCAGAAAATTAAAAATGCAACAAAAAGCTAGAAAACATGTAGATTTTATTTGATGGACTATTTATTCACCTGGTGTAAGAATAACTTCCGAAGTAAACAGCTATCTAATAAAGTCAAAATTTTACTTTCCCGCACTAGTGCGGGAAAGTGACACTTTCAAAGCTAAAATGCGTGCGGGAAAGTGGGTTAAAGCGCACGGTAGTAGAAAAAGTTAATTTCATGAGTCGCGAAGTTTTTACCATAACCATAATAATATGAAAAAACATTTTTACTTACCCCCGTAATGTATAGTGATATCATTGACGTTAACCTTCATTCCCGAAAAATAGGGACCGATCATGAAAAATGCTAAGGTGACCAATATTTGTACGGCCAACCTATTGCATCCAATATAGACGATGATAATTAAAATGGCAGAGGGCACGATACACGCAAAACTCGTGTATATTTTTCTGGCAGTAATGGGTTTCAACCATTCGTGATTGGTTACGAAATCGGCAAAGTAAGCAAATAGAATATTCGATACCCACAATGCTAAAAAGGGTAACGCAGTTGTTAGAGCGTTAGCTTGTACGTTCATTTTTAGGATTTCTTTCAAATATTTCGGCAGGTCTGTTAAGACTATAAAAAATATGAAATTGTGAGAAAATTGACCGGCCACCAAAGCCCATACCTGGAACGGTGAAAATTTAAAGAAAATAAAATAAAGAAAAACTACTTTTTACCGGTAGAGATTTACACAATTTCCACCAAGGTACTTTGAATCTTTTCTGTTGTACGATTTCCTGTTCTAAATATTCCTTTTCCGCATCGGTTATAAAGGGATGCGATTGAGGGGTTGAAAATACAAATAGATAATAAATAAAACAGTAAGCTAGTGAAGCGAATCCCCACACGTAAAAAGGCATCTTCCAACTGTTCGCAGCTTTAATCATCATCCCTAAAAAAATAACAATTACATTTTTTTTTCACGCGCTCACACACAAATTTATATACCTGTAAAAATACTTCCTGTTACGGTACCCAAGTTAGATCCACCGTAAGCTATTCCGCCTAAAAAAGCTCTTTGATTCTTCGGAACCCAACATTGTATAAAAGTTGAAATTGTTGGAAGTAAAGGTCCTTGCGCTAAACCTAACAAAAATCTCAATATCATCGCTCCCCAAGAACCACCGATTTGGATTCCGATCGGCATTAGAATCGTTACTATCGATGAAACTACCATACAAATACCCATTACGTGTCTTCCTCCAAATCTATCCGCTAACCAACCTCCAGGAATGTGACTGATAAAATAGCTGAAATGAAAAAAAAAGTGGAAGCGTATACGAGCCCTAACAACTATACGTTGGAACAAGCACTTTTGGATCAGTGAGTTTTGGTATTGGCATTCTATTTGCAAAGTAACTGCTTGTTCCTACATGAATAAGGGGTCAATCCTAAAACCTACAATGGCTTAGATCGTTGGAAAGCATTTTCTACGGGCTTTCCAACGAAGTATCACAAGTAGGGGATTGCAATTTAAATTTTTGTTCGGACATATGGGGGTTGATAGGCTGGCGCTCTCTATCATGTCATTTTATTCCCACCTCTCCACTCTAAAAACGGTTTTAAAGTTTTTTTGATATTTTTTTCCGTACAGCTAATTATAAGTTTTAAACTCGACACCCTGTAGTTGTTTGTGCTTGTACATTTTTCTTGGTATACAGACTAGGGTGCTTTTTTACGACTTGTTTTTTATTTGCCCTATCCACTGAAAATCTTTATGGAAATATCAAAAAGCTCTTAAATTTTCAGGAAATTTCTTTTTTTCACTACTAGCTTCTAAATCTAACTTTATTGACTTTTGTTGAGGTAGAAAAGTTGTTCAATATTAACCAAGGTAGAAAAATACAGAGCCTACTTGATTAGAACTAAACATAAATCCATTTGACAGAATGTGAGGTTAACTGATGCAAATACAAAATGAAATAGTAATTTACGTTACAAGACCGGAAAGTTGTGTTTTTCAGGTCGAGACAAGCTTGATCAGACCTGAAAAA
The DNA here is from genome assembly GCA_910591695.1 of Galerucella pusilla. Classification (NCBI taxonomy): domain Eukaryota; kingdom Metazoa; phylum Arthropoda; class Insecta; order Coleoptera; family Chrysomelidae; genus Galerucella; species Galerucella pusilla. The sequence goes on from CAJUYI010000385.1 coordinate 106,250, forward strand.
CACTTATTTTCGGGTACGTGACGTACAATATTTAATTTAATTTAAGACGGACACTTCGATATACATTCAATTCTTTATTTTAGTTTTCATTACAAAGTGATTAACAAAACTAAAAACAGATAAAATAATAAGTTTGACATAAACGACAAATTAAATATCAACGAACTGTCATCACTCGACAATATATCGAAACGTTGTTACCATAGTAACTAAATCAAGGTAGATTGTATTATAAAAGAGCGATTGGAAAAATGAAACCAAAATGAACGTTAGGGACCGGCAGAAGCTTTTTCCGGTCCCTGGCGACCATTTTCCGGTCTAGATCGGCAAAACGTTATTTTCTGGACGAAAAATTGTCCAGAAAGTGTATATTTTCTGGTGGGTCTTAAAAAAATTTTTTTCCTTACTTATTTAATGGTCACATCCTCCGAGTATCCACCTACATATTCAAAAATGAAAACCAACTTACTTATTCATTATTACAAAATAATATTTATTATAAAATCAAAGAAAAATTATTGGAATAACGTGTTATCGGTTGCCTTCATTGTGCACAACTGTCTAACTGTCAACTGTCATAAGGATCGATCGATTTTTTATCTTCAAGTATCGATACTCGATTTTTATTTTCGAGTATCAAATTTGATAACTTTTCAAGATCTTCATAATATTTTGTTATGTATTCCACTTACTGTCGTAATATCTAACTCGTTTTAAGTATAAATTAATATATTCGTTCGAATAATTTGGCAATTTTTTGGGTAATCGCATCTTGAAGTAAAAATATTGATAAATCGAAATCGATATTTTATTGTTTTGCATAAATCCACAAATCGATTTTGTTTATAAAATATCGTTCTAAACTGTCATGTCAGAACGAGAGTGACTGGTGACCCGTCCCAACGATTATAAACCCTACAGGATTGCTTATTCGCTTGAATCTTTCGTCGGTGCTTACGTCACCAGTGGACCTCGACCGATTTAAAATATACTGCAATCGTTAATATTTTCCACTTTTTTCTAGTTTATTTGCAAAAAATAATAATAAATTAATTTTTTTTTGGTAATATGTTATTTTAAAAAGTTACATTTAATAGTATAAGTAGTTATAAAATATAAATAGACGTTTTAAACAATATCTTTGAATTGGAGAAACTTGCTTATAATTTATTTTGCACAGAAACAGAAGCAAATCTACGAGATGTGCTTATGAGTTAATTGATGGGTAAACTCAGAATTCTATATTTTTTTCTTATGGGAAAATAAAATAGACGCCTTATGCACAAATAAAAAATTTATTAATAAACAATTTTTTAAAACCTCTATCATCTCTTGTGGTACTCACACATTTTTTCTTCAAACATTTTTTTCTCTGGAATTGATAGTTATTATAAATAATCCTTACAAAGGTGGATTCATGCCAGCAAAAATTAAAACTTACATTACTTTAAAACTAAAACTAGGAACTTATAAAACCATGTAATGTAGATGTTTATGCCAGAAACTGAGAAGCTACGGCATTCTTTTTAGTTTTAGCTTATATCTTAATTTCTTATTTTTTGCATGATCATCTACATTACATGGTTCTCTGTTCTAAGTTTTAGTTTTAAATTATAAATTATAAAATTATAATTAAAGTATAAATTGAAACGCGAATCCAAAAATTTTGTATTTACACTGAAATAATGTGCTTCGTATTTATAGACTTTCTTGATTGACTTGATTGACAATTATTAATAAACAACATCTTCAAAATTGAAAAAACGGATAAAATATCGTCAAAACACACTTTGTAAACAAACGATAAACCATAAAATTAAAAAGGCTAGGTCCAGTGATGACGTATTTGTCCGACTTGAGCGAGGCGAACACAGAGTTGAATGGAAATAAGCAATCCTGTAGGGTGTATAATCGTTGGACCCGTCCAACCGACATTATAAATTGAAAATTTCATATTTTGCCGACTTTTCAAAATAAAATACTGGCTAAATGACGTGAGTCCAAGCCAAAAAAAGTGAAAAAATGCTATATGAGCCCTGGTAGAGTCGTAAAAGAAGTTGTATAATACGTATTGAAGACAGACAGGCCTTGTTTACATTTTGGTTTTCCCATATTCCTTACATGAAGCCAAATCACGTCTAACAAAAATAGTAATTGATGAGTATATTCAAGATTTCAGCAGTTTTTTTCTGTTTAAAATGTAAAAATATTTAAATATTTAAAATAGGTATGACCATTGACCAGCCCTCGGTCCAGCTTACTATTTACATATAAAATGATACGCTACTGTGCATTGTACTCACCCTAATTTGTGTAGCGACCAAAACATATTATAGGTATATAATAATGTATGGAGGCTGGTCTATCTTTAATACTCCATTGTATATAACCCTCTGAGATACAGCCGCTCACATCTCTTAATTAAATACCCGACACTTCGAAATTCCTACCTACAAAAAAACGCGTACAGAATTCCTGCTTCAGCATCGTTATTCCAATGAAAGGTTCCACCTTCTACTCTAGGTACTCTTTCGTATGTGTATTCGGGACAAGCATCAACTTTCCCACTTAAATTTCTGTCTTCTACCATTTCAGTTATGGCTATATTTAAAACTACCCTCATATGATACGCGTTTAATAATGCTAGTTGCATCATTAGTATCAAAACATATCTTTGGTAAAAGACACAATTCCCATAAACACATTTTAGCAGGTGAAATGGCATGTTTATTTCAAAATAAAAACGTCAAAATTAGCACAAACAAACTAACCTACAGAAGTGAAAGTTAATAGGATGGACCTTCAATACAAAAGTGAGGTTTAAAACCGATCCACCTGGAGCGCTGGCTGCAACTCAGTTGTCAAATCTTAGCTGTTGTCAGTTGTCACCATTGACTGTTGTTTACGGTTTATATGTCAATGGTTGTCACACAAAATTCTTCTTTTTTAAATCTAAACTAAAAGTTGCTGATTAATTCTACAAAACTCTAAATTGATAATTATTTCGACATGTAGGTAATAGTAGTTTACCTAACTAGTGCGGAAAGTGATACTTTTCCGCACGTGTTAGGTACACTATTTTTTCTACTAGCATGCGGAAATAAGCTCAAAAGTTAACATAAAGAAACATTTCCTATTAAATACACATCAACAAACTAATTATTATTATTTGACATTCATTCAATGAGGCTTATACCAAGGCCATTTAAAAATAATAAAAAAATAAGTTTTTTTTATTGAAAATTATAGCAGAATTATAATAAATTTATCAATTTTTCAGTCATTTGGTAAACTACAATCATACAAACATGTATTTTAAATATTCAAAGGTCAGTATACTCCCCAAAAACTTGACAAATTTACTTTTCCGCACTAGTGCGGAAAAGTGACTCTTTCCGCACGCTTTTTAGTGCGGAAAAGATTCACTTTCCGCACGTTAGTAGAAAAAATATAATGGAATTAGAAACTTTTAGTTTCATTTAAAATAGAAATGATTAGATTCCACAAAGTAAGGGTTGGAACAGTAAATTCAACACAATATACTGTTTATTTTTGCCATTTTCTGCTGTTATTTGTATAATATTAAATAACGTGAAAGTATGGAAAAAATGAGCAAAAAGAATAGACTAATTCAAAGAAATACCTAATATTATCACTCCAAGGTATTACTTAGCGCGTGGTGAGAAGTAAATAGGGCATGTCCACGTGACGTCACAAACTGGCCTGGTGGTAAAACAATAAACAAAGCATTCAGAACACGTGGTACTTAATAGTGAGGTTATGCTGATTTATAATGATAGATCGTGTTTGAGTTTAGTTGGTTTTGCTTCAGTGTACTTTTAAAGTTATTTTAATTGTTGAGCTTGCATATTTAATAATATATAATATAGGTTAATAGTTTTTTTGATGTTTGATAATTTTTCATCATGTCTATTGTTTATTTTTTTACCACCAAAGTATTGTCAACTGTCAGCTGTCGTGGACATGCCCTATTGCTTTGGTTTTTTTTGGACTCGAATACTTTACAACCACAAGTTATTGGAATAAAAACATTAAAAATTTAAAAGCCCTGTATATTCTATGCTTCATTTTTTGATAGGTAAAAGTATGTTTTCAAGTTTTTTGGATCGAAACTATTAATTTGATAACAATTGTAATTAATAAAATTAATTACATGAATTAAGATAGTACTTGGGTCACAAAATCATTGAAGGATGCCAAGGAAAAACAATATTTCTTTCAACTACAACACACAGATTCGTACTTTTTCTTTTTGCAATATGTGATTATTCCAAAACGTAAAATAAATTGACTTTAAAATATTTGTTTATAATATACTCGGTGACACAAATAACTATATTTTGTCGATAAACAAAATTTTAATTAAATTTAATATAAAAATAAAATATTATTGGTCGTCCACGTAATCCCACGGTTGTCTTTCTGCTTCGGCAAATATTACATAAATAATCGAAAGAACTATGGAGGTAATAAATAATATCCACATACAGATTTGCCAATCTCCTATCGACTCGTTCATTGTTAAAACACCTACCATATAAGGCCCTATGAGACCAGCAAATGAACCAAGTCCATTCACGATAGCCATTATTGTACCTAAAGTGAATGAAAAAATATTAAATAAATAATATATTTTTCCTACGATCACTTCCCAAAGTAGTCCTTTGCACCCTCAAATCTAACCGCAAAGTTGATGTTTTCCGTGATCTGTCATAATTTGACATTATTTCCGATCTAGAGCGTACTTTAAGTGGAAGGTAGGCAATACATTATACACCTAGATGCAATAGTAATTGCATATTAAAAGTAGCTACCATTATTTTAGTTTGAATTTATAAAAAATTTGTCTGTTTATAAATAGCTTTTTGAAAAATGTAGGTATAGTGACAGTGAATTTTCAAGCACACCCCCAGATTTAGCAGATTTTGGTGAAAATATTACTCTTAATCTAATCTTCTGCCAACTAAATCCAGAGGTAAATACGAAAAACAATACAATATTTTCATGGATTGGTGCCGCTAACCTATTTTGGCGAAAAATCCAAAACTCTAAAATCTTCAACCTTGTGGTCACAATATTACATGTTTTCAACGTTACATTCTAATAAAGTAAATTTTTCATTTTTTTAAAATTATTTGTCTAAATATAATGTGGTCGTAGAAAAAATCTCGTGTGCAATTCGAGCTGAAAGTGCGTTGCAAAGTATCACTTTCCGATCTCAATACACAAATAGCTATTTGAAATGTGGCTTCAATATTTTTTACAACACTAGCCCTAATTTAAACAGTGAAAAAATCAATGTGGCGCCCTCTACAAAACACATCAATATAGGTACAAAATTATGATTTCTCATACCCAAAAATCCCCACCGTCAAATTTTTATACATAAACAGTTAAAGTTAATTTCATGAGTCGCGAAGTTTTTACCGTAATATGAAAAATAGTATATTATTCAACGAGCGTGTAATGATGGCTATTACTCATGAGAATGAAGTTTGCGACGTGAGCCGCAGGCGAACGGCGTAATCATTCGAGTGAGTAATAGCCATTACACGAAAGTAGAATACTATACTTTTTCTATGACTGAGTGTTCACCATTCAATTCAAACGAACGAGATATTTAGAGAATATTTTATTGAAGAAACTTAATGGTTTATGTCAAACAATTCTATTTTGAAAGCTATAATGAAAACTCATTTATTGTTTACAATATTGAGGGTGAAATTTTCGTAATTGGATATATTTATACAGGGAGTAGAGGAAGATTCCAGATTTAAGTTATTCCTTTTGTAGTAGTGGAGGTATTATTTTCGATGTTTTCAGACCTCGGATTTGAAGATGAACATCCAATATCTATAATAAATTTGTAATAACTTGTAGTATATAACAAATAAAAAAAAACTGATACAGCGGTGGGATTCGATCCCGCGATCTTTCTTTCGCTACCCATGCGCTTTGACAACTAAGCCACACAGCCATCAAATTTATATGTTTTAGTAACACATTCGTAGCAACGAAACGAAATAAAATTGTTTTAGAACATCCCTTTTTAAAACTAGGTGGATAAATCCTTTGATAGAAGTTTATAAATGATAGATAACACATAATTGCCTTACCTTTGTTGCGAGATGAATGTCATTTTTTATTGAAATTGTGCTTCCAAGTATGGAATACCTACTGTGACCACAAGGAGGAAGCTTTATATTTAACTGCTATAATTCGCCAAAATAGACTAGCAGTACATTCTCCGAAAACGAATTTACATGTTTCGCTTTTCGCCAATCCATGAATACCTATCTGGTAAACCATTTCATACCTTTTTTTAGATTTTTCAGGCAAAAGGCTAATTGTACTTAAACTGGCAGCTTAAAGAACTTCTGGTAATGTGCAGTTGAATTCGTTTTCACTTTCTGAATCCATCATTCTAACAAAAAGTCCGCTCTAAATCACCTCCGGTAGGTAGGTATTGGTACTATGATAGTCGAATTATGACATTTCATGGCGAGTCTGAATCAAAACATTGCACGGCGACGCTGATTGACCATAGTCGTGTGTAATGGCATTCTTTGACGGTGATTGGCCATAGTAGTGTGTAATGGATCCATTACACACGGGGCGTGGCTTGTTTTGTGTAATGCATCCAGTTACTCAACAAAAATGTTACATAAAAAGGGTCTATTTTTCAACAGTCATAGAAAAACATTTTTACTTACCCCCGTAATGCATAGTGATATCGTTGACATTGACCTTCATTCCCGAAAAGAAGGGACCGATCATGAAAAATGCTAAGGTGACCAATATTTGTACGGCCAACCTATTGCATCCAATATAGACGACGATGATTAAAATGGCAGTAGGTATGACACATGCAAAACTCGTGTATAATTTTCTGGCGGTAACGAGTTTCAACCATTCGTGATTGGTTACGAAATCGGCAACGTAAGCGAATACGATATTCGATACCCACAAGGCTAAAAAGGGTAACGCAGTAGCTAGAGCGTTAGCTTGTACGTTCATTTTTAGGATTTCTTTCAAATATTTCGGTAGGTCTGTTAAGAGTGTGAAAAATATGAAATTGTGAGCGAATTGACCGGACAGCAAAGCCCATACCTGGAACGGTGAAGAATTTTTTTCTAAACAAATTAAAATTAAAGAAAAACTATTTTTTACCGGTAGAGATTTACACAATTTCCACCAAGGTACTTTGAATCTTTTCGGTTCTTTGATTTCCTGTTCTAAATATTCCTTTTCCGCAACGGTTATAAAGGGATGCGACCCGGGGTGTGAAAATACCAATACATAATAGAAAAAACAGTAAGCCAGTGAAGCGAATCCCCATACGTAAAAAGGCACCACCCAACTGTTAGTAGCTTCGATCATCATCCCTTAAAAAAATTATAATAAATTTTTTTTTTCACCTACTCACACACAAATTTATATACCTACCTGTAAAAATACTTCCTGTTACGGTACCCATGTTAGATCCACCGAAAGCTATTCCGCCTAAAAAAGCTCTTTGATGCTTCGGAATCCAGTATTGAATAAAGGTTGAAATTGTTGGGAGTAAAGG
>CAJUYI010000385.1:118840-129968 GCA_910591695.1 Galerucella pusilla
GTATAACTGTCAACTGTCATAAGGAAAGGCATAAAATATCGATATTTTTTCAAAAAATAATCGAATAAGTGTCATGTCATTTAAAATGGGAGTGACTGGTGACCCGACCAACCGACACTATAAATTGAAAATTTTATTTTTTGTCGAAACTTTAAAAAAATAAAATGCTACTTAGTAGTGGAAAAATATATGAGTCCTGGTAGAAAATACTATACTTTTCTACCTTGGCGCATAATTACTATTTGGTTATTTTCAGAAAGATTTTAAGTGGGGAAGTAAAATTAAAAAATGTGTCTTAAAAAAAGATTTTAAGTGGGGAAGTAAAATTAAAAAATGAGTCTTAAAAAAAGTTGTATGAAACGAATTAAAGACAGTCAGGCCTTGTTTACATTTTAGTTCTCCCTTACACCTTACATGATACCAAATCACGTCTAACAAAAATAGTAATTGATGACTATATGTAAGGTTTTAGCAGTTTTTTCTGTTTAAAATGTAAAAAAATGGATAGCATTTAAAATAGGTATGACCAGCCCACGGTCCAGCTTACTATTTACATATAAAATAATACGCTACTGTGCATTGTACTCACTCTGATTATTTATGTTGCGACATTATACCTATAGGTATAAATAATAAAGTATGAAGACTGGTCTATCTTTAATACGTCATTGTATACAACCCTCTGAGATACAGCCGCTCACCTCTCTTAATTAAATACCCGATACTGCGAAATTCCTACCTACAAAAAAACGCATACAGGACTCCTGCTTCAGAATCGTGATCCCAGGGAAACGTTCCACCTTCTACTTTATGCACTCTTTCGTATGTGTATTCGGGACAAGCATCAACTTTGCTACTGAAATTTCTATCTTCTACCATCTCAGTTATGGCTATATTTAAAACTACCCTCAAATGATACGCGTTTAATAATGCTAGTTGCATCATTATAACCAAAACATATCTTTGAGAAAGGATACAATTTCCATAAATACATTTTAGCAGGTGAAATGGCATGTTTATTTCAAAATTAAAAACGTCAAAATTAGCACAAAACACAGAACTCACTATTGAAGTGAAAGTTAATAGGATGACCTTCAATACAAAAGTGAGGTTTAAAACCGATCCGCCTGAAGCGTTAGCTGCAAGTGAGGTGTCAAATCTTAGCTGTTGTCACTATTGACTGTAGTTTATGGTTTATAATATGTCAATGGTTGTCAGATTTATATATTGTTCTATGGTTGTCAGTGCTGTCCACAGTCCACAGAGTACTCTGTACTCACAAAAGATTCTTCTTTTTTAAATGAAACTAAAAGTTTCTGATTAATTCTACAGAACTCTAAATTGATGTATTTTAAATTGGTACTGTAAGTGAAAGTATGGAAACAAATGGACAAAAAGAATAGATTGATTCAAGGAAATACCTAATATTATTCCTCCAAGGTATTACTTAGCGCCTGGTGAGACGTAAATTGCTTTGCTCGACTACTTTACAACCACAGTACAGTTATTGGAATAAAAACATTGAAAATTTAAAAGCAGTGTATGTTCAATGCATCATTTGTGATTGGTAAAAGTATGTTTATAAGTTTTTTGGATCGAAACTATTGATTTGATAACAATTGTAATTAATAAAATTGATTACATGAATTAAGACGATACGTGAGTCACAAAATCATTGAAGGATGCCAAGGAAAAACAATATTTATTTCAACTACAAGACACAGATTCATACTTTTTCTTTTTGCAATATGTGATTATTCCAAAAGGTATTATTAATATAACAGTGTAAATACACTGATATTAATAAGTAAATAACTCACTTAGAATCCGCAATCAATGAAGTGAAATTTTTTTTCTCCGATCGTGGGAAAAGTGACACTATTTGACCTGTTTTCTATGCGCAAAGCTCAACATTCCAGAATAGTGGGCAGTTGCTAAGCAATTAGAAAATAACAGTGTGGTAATATCAAAGTCTATATATTCCAATAAGTCCGGTCACTCCTTTGATCGTCGGAAAACGCCGGCATTTTTTGCGGAGAGTCGTAAATCATGTGCGACACCTGTTTTTGTTAGTCATTTGGTAGTATACGAGGTGACGGACGGTGAATTCATTTGTGAAGGAATTTACCGGGTGCAATTAGAAAATATGTTGACTTTATTCTTGTTTTGAAAAATATTGGAAATTTATTAAAATTATATTATTGCTAAGTAACTTTTTAGAAATTTTGTTTTAACCGAGGAATGGAATGAAAAAAATCATAAACATAAACTTCAATAACGTATATCGGAGCGTATATTTGATAATACTTGATAACTAATACAGAATGATGTGTGTTGATATAATCATTATAAAAGAAATAACACAGTTTAACATATTATACTTGGGACAAAACGAATACAAATGAACAATTGTTTAGGTCAAGTCCATTTGGAGTGTACTCTGTAGCGTTGTATTGAATAAATAAATAAAAATAATGAAATATCAACAAACAAATAAGTATTATGTACATTCTTAAAAATTAATAAATACTTGAATAGTTATAAATTTCTCAAGATTTTCAATTTAGGATGTTCGTTATTCTTTCTAAAGGTCTTTAGTGAGGAATTTGCAAATTTCAGTGTATAATAGATTCGCACCCTTGTATATAAGGACAGCAGGTATTCCCATGGGAAGTTTGGGCAAGGATGCGAAAATGCGATAGTAGACAACTTGGTCTTCAAATTCATTCCTATTCCTACATCATCATGCACACATGAATCATTGAAATTTTCAGTGAATATATTTTCTAAAGAAATCACATATTCACTGAAAATTTTTGGAGGAACTGTCAATCCTCCAAACCGTCCCTGCTTACTACCTTCATAGACTTTTTTTTTGCAGAATGATGTTGATTGGTCACAACCTTCCTTATTGCAAAAGTTTAGGCAAATATCGCATTTGTGTTTAACAAAACACTTTTGCAAAAAATATCCTGATAGTCTTTCCTCTTTACGTCCAATATTGGCTGACCATTTTTTTCCTTGGCCGTCGTAAACAATGATCCTCCCTTTTTCAATAAATCTGGCGTTATTGTCTGTAGAATTTCGTTGGCGTCCTCTACACAATTGGAGCCCTCCTTCTCGTCACAATATCTGAGAGCAAATAATTTCTTAAATGCTCTGCTGAATTGTATTGGAGTGGGATTTTTGGCGTTACCACAGGCATTCCTTATTTGACCAAAATAGTTCTCTAGGCAGTCTTGGTTCAGATTGCGAATCAAAAGAAATTTGTATCCTTTCCTTTTCTTCAACACTTTCCATAATTTGATAGTAGACGAAATAGTTAGCCTCCAACCATAAATAAACCTCAGGCTTTTCGTTACGTCCTTCAATACGTAGTCATTATTTTTGTCCTTCTTCAATCAAAAACACAGCAGATAACGTTCGCACAAATTAAAATTCAAAATCACTTTCTTTGGCGCACCCGATACAACGCTCTGCTACACCACCGTGTAAGTCAAACAAAACTGAAAAATAAATAAATCCCACATCAGATGTGGGGTTTGCCGGTGAGACGGTGGGTGTCGGCAGGAGGGGGATTTTCGCGTCGTCGAGAGAGTGGTCGGACTTATTGGACTATATAGACTTTGGTAATATTCTTTTCCGTCGACCGTGTATTAACATACGCTATTAACGTTCTCAGAATGGAGCAAAATCATGCGTTATTAGAGAGTTAAAGTTGTACCCAATGCAAGAACGTAAACGTATCGTTTGACATCTAAGCATGCGCATTTACAAATTTTGCTGCGCTGTTAGATACGTCGCACCTATCGTAGCGTGTTCGTACGTTCGCCTTGAACTTATTCGTATCGACACGAATTTCACCGAATGTGATCCGAAAGAACCCGATTACTCTGCAAAATTAATTTACTAACCTAATTTTTAGTGGTGTTGTGGGTGTTTACAAAAATTAGGTTGTGTTATTTTTGGCTTTGGATTCTTTTTTAATAATAAATCTGTTTAAAAATTACAGGTTAAGTATTAGCAAATAGCGGCGGTATAAAGCGGAAAGGAGGTATACGCGATACGTTTGCGTTTCACCTCCAACTTTAACTCGTTTGATGCAACAGTTTCTACGTCAACGCTTCTGCAATTTAATACGTTACGTCGGGTCAATACGTATACGTGTTTGGCATCACTTTAACTGTCGAATGACACCTATTAATGCATGATTTACCTACATTACTCAACGATTTTCTGCAGGCAACCCAACGCACATCTTATATTATATAATATATTGATATTATATTTATATTGACAGTTAGGTACCTGTGGTGTAGGCAACCAAACAAACATTTTAATTTTTAACGTATGAAACAAATAAATATTTCTAGTTTTTAAATATTGAGAGAAACGATTACAACTTACAGTCGACGGAAAAGCTTTGTAACTATCACGAGTATTAAAAGGGCAATTAACAATCTCGAACATTAACGTTAAAGTTAAAGTTAAATTATCTGGATTGTTAATGGCCCTCATTAATACACTTGTTGGTTAAATAACTATACCGCACTGCTGTAGCGTGCGGTAATGTTACAAATGGATTATTACAATGAAATGAAACAAAGTATGGTTTTAACTTTCATATTGATAAAGTTGTTATAAAAGAAATAAAAGAAACATCTAATTTATAACGATATTCTTGAACACAAATTAATTGTTGTTAATATTTACATTTATTGTACAGTTTGTACAATTTGTAAATTGTACTGGAGACCTGCGTGGCTGATTGTTTGGTTTATCTCGTTTCGATCATTTTCATTTGAAGTCGAGGCAGGGGTGTTGTATAATATTTTATTAGCCACTTCTACTTTATTATTAAGTGATTCGTCAAATCTAAACTTACTTGATTACATCTTGAATGAAATATTTTTTAATTAATTTTTTAAATGTAAATCAACGATCGAAGAAAAAATAGTAAGTATGTATAATTCGTGAGAAAAGCATATTCCCAAACTCTTGTGTTACCAGACTCGTCGCTAGGCTCTTCGTCCGATAATTATTACAGTGGTTTGGGAATATCATGCTTTTCCCACTAATTATACAATATACTATTTCTTACTAGCGTGCGGAAAAGTCCGCGTCGCTCGGCCATCTGCAATCGCGTGCGGAAAAGTATCACTTTCCGCACTGGTTATGTAAACTACTATTATTTCATGATATCGAAAAATAATTTAAAAACTTTTTGAAAATTGTTGAGAAAGTTGTTGATTGCTCGATAATACAAGTTTGGTTGTGTCTAATTAGCCCGTAATTAGTTATAAACAATTATCAAACAAATTGAATAACTCGAAAAATACTTAATCAATTTCCACCAAAATTGATAGGTAGGGGTTTTTGGACGCTGATTACGATTCTAGTATCGGAAAAATGGAAATGACGAATGGAAAACTGCGGTTTTTCACAATTTTCACTCAAACAATTATAATTATACAGGCACAAACAGGCTGATATTTTAGCTAATTAATTTTTTTGGGTCATTTCACAGCTAGTGCCAACTTTTAAGCTCTTTATATCGAAAATTTGTAATAGATAAATTGTCCCTGTATGTTATATTTAAAATACTTAAAGCAATCAATTGATTATCATATTTTCTATTGTGACACCAACAAATATGTCGGTGGGAAGTGTGTGTAATATTTATTTAAAATTTATAGACTTTTCTATTATTTTTTTTAAATTCCTATAAAAGGCAAGAGCATAAATTACCGTATAGACGTGGGTGATGATCAAAAACTGTCCAGATTCATGGTACTTGCGTAGTTAAATTCTAATTTTTGTTTTTAGATTGCTCGTATTGTTCTAATATTATTCCGAAACATCTTCATAAAATTTTGGATGCGACATGCGTAAATTTAGAACCTCCAAATATAAAATATGGCAAATTGGAGTCGATTAAATTCGAAAAAATTAACAACGGATCTAAATACATAATAGCGGAATACAAATGCAAAAATAAGGAGACCGGATTTGTTTTTTGTAGCAAGAAAAAATGGATCGGAGCTAAACGAATATGCTTAAAAGGTACACAGTATAGATTCCGGTAAGAAGAATATTTTAACAAAAAAAACTTTTTCATTTCAGATAATTTAAAACGCGAAATTGACAATAAACAACTGTCAAAGTTTCCTGTTAACTACGGAGAATGTTCGCAGGAAGATAAGAAAAGATGCAGTCATATTTGTTTTTTGGTAAATGGAGTACCAACGTGTGAATGTCCTGGGGGATTTAAGAATATAGGCGAAAATTGTGATGGTAAGATTTTCCAATTATTTTACACATTTTTTCCCAATTTCGATAAGACCAGAAGTACAAGTAATTAGCAATACGGCTGATTTTTTTTTTCATAAGTACCTTAAAGTATGTAGATTAATATAAAAAAAGTTTATCAGTCTATCGAATTCCCAAATTGTGAATTTTTTTTTGAAATTCTTCCATATTTTGCGCTGGGAGGAAGGGAGAGAGTAACATAAAAAATACCACCGTGTAGGGGAAGTCTTTTACAATAAGAAAGGTCACTTGCGTTTTTTTCGTCCGATCAATGGTTTGTCCGGTAAAAATTCGGTAAACTAAGTATGTGCTCCGAATCCGCGCGACTTTGCTTGCTGCGGAAAAAAATATAAAGATTTAATCAGAATTATTATTCAATCTTTGGTAAGAGTTAAGGTAGTAAATAATAAATAAAAGGTAATAAATTATTTTTACATATTTTTATTGGAAATATGAATGCAAAATATTATATCTTAAAATTATATATTAATCATATTTTATACCTTTTCACTATATAAATTTTATTTTGAAAAAATAAAGAAGAGTTCTACCCTAATCTATAAAAATGGCTATTTTCGCTTATAATACAAAAAATTATTGAATCCAAAAATGTATGTAAATTACATAATTTTGTAATTATATATCTTGATCTTAGAAGTTTCCCCAACATTTCTACGCAAACCCCATTGAAATTACTCTAATTTTATTAAAGTTACAGTACTTAATATAAATTTTCTTGTAAATTCAAGATTCCTGAAATTTACAAGATAATGAAAAGTGTAGTATTTCGTAATTAGGAAAAGTTAATTATCGGTAAATTTTCATAAAAACAGTTTCCATCCTTCGAAAAATTGTTTCAATGCCTCCTTATTGTATGGTATATTTTTTATTAAGATACTTGGTTTTTGATTGGAATATAATATTTATATTATATATGAGTAATTTGCTAAAAATAATTATGTGCTATGCAAAAAAATGCCATCTTGAAGCTGACACTTCCTTCTTCTAAACGCCCCATTACAATTATTTATACAGAGTTCGTCAAAAGTCTGGAAAATCTTTTTATACCACAAATTTTACTTCAACTTAAACTATAATTTGAAAATATTTTGAAATATACAGGGTGTTCCATTAAGTGTTGCGTATCAAAGTGATATATTTTCTTATAAGACAACCTATATTTTATTGCATTTTCTGATTGCCCCTGAAAAATATAATACTCCTTCATAATGGTTCCCTATACCTAAGTACAGAAAGTTCCGAGTTATGCTGACTTTCTTAAAAATGGGAACATTTCGAAAAAAATTAATAACTCATTGGTATAACAAATTCTAGCGAATTTTCTTTTACATCTAAATAGTATTCTACGATTGAGTACTGAATATCTCTTTACAGGGTGTTCAGAATTTTCCGTTTCATTATTAGACCATTCAATGTGCAGTATTAGGCTTATTTTAAATGGAACAACCTATATTTTGATGATTCATCATATTCAAAAAAATGTCCTCTTTCGAATGGTATAAGGGTGTCCTATACCTAGGTATCATACTTTTCGTGCAATTTACAATTTTTTTAAATTTAATGCTAAATCGATTTTAAAACATCTGCATGTCTCTCTAAATTTCAAACTAATGATCTTGGCATAGTTGTTGTAAGAAACTAAATAGATCACGTTTTAAGCCTCCAGAAAATATAGGGTTTTGCTATCCTATACCGAGTGGTTAAAAAGATAGATAGCCACTCTCACAGAAAAGTCACTATCCACTTAGAGATATTTTGTGAAATAACAAAAACAAAAATTTTGTTACTTTTAGTTTTTAGTTGTTAGTTCCGTTTTTATCCTTGTGGTATTTTAATGTTCTGAATAATAATAATTTATCCAATCTCCAACATAACACTTGTATTGTGTGAAACTTTTTTGTTTTTTGTTATTTCATAAATTGTCTCATAAAATGTTTAAGTGGATAGTGATTTTTCTGTGAGAGTGGCTCTATCTTTTTAACCACTCGGTATAAGATAGCAAAACCCCATAGTTTTTGAAGGCTTAAAAGGTGATCTATTCAGTTTCTTACAACAACTATGCCAAGATCATTAGTTTGAAATTTAAGAGAGAATTGCAGATGTTTTAAAATGGATTTAGCATAAAATTTAAGAAAATTGTAAATTGTACGAAAAGTATAATACCTAAGTATAGGACACCCTTATACCATTCGGAAGAGGACATTTTTTTGAATATGATGAATTATTAAAATACAGGGTGTGCCATTTAAAATAAGCCTGATACTGCACATTAAATGATTTATTTATTTATTTATTTAACGGTCATACCATTTTAATACAAAATTAAATTAAAAATTAGATTAAAAGTGGGCGAATACAAAATGCAATAATAAAAATACAATACTAAAAAATGCACAAAATATAACAGGAAATCAATGAAATACAATTTAAAATATGAAACAAAATATTACAATTTAAATTACCCATGATGAAAATTAAAATTGGAAGTTAAAAACATAAGATTTTTGTCTGTTTTTTAAAAGTAGGAATTTATATATCTATCTAATAATGAAACTGAAACTTCTGAACACCCTGTAAAGAGATATTTAGTACTCAATCGTGGAATACATTCAACGAATGTCCAACTATTTAGATGTAAGAGAAAGTTTGCTAGAATTTGTTATATCAATGTTATTAATTTTTTTCGAAATGTTCACATTAAAAAAAAAAGTCAGCATAACTCGGAACCATTATGAAGGAGTATTATAGTTTTTAGGAGCAACCAGAAAATTCAATAAAATATAGGGTGTTCCATAAGAAAACATATAACTTTGATACGCCACACTTTATTGGTATATTTCAAAATATTTTCAAATTATAGTTTAAGTTGGAGTAAAATTCGTGGTATAGGAAGATTTTTCAAAAAATTTATATTTTCTTTGATATTTGTCCGGTCCCGGACTTTTGCCGAACTCTGTATATCCACATTATAAGGCCGGCGACACATTTGCGGTTACAACCGCTGTTCTGTAAAATACATGGTTGTTTATGAAATGGTGCCACACTAGCGGCCAAGCGGCAGCAACCGCCTTTGCAACCGCATCTTGCCGCGGTCGCGCGGCTATCCGTCCGAAATGCAACATGTTGTTACTTGCCTGACTGTTCACATTAACCGCGCGGCCACAAGCCTAGCCAGTCAAGTTTTGAACATGGACGTCTTCGATACCGAAAAATTTATTGTTCTGGTGCAAAGTAAGACGTGCTTGTGGGATGTTACCGACAAGGCATACAAAGATCGCGACAAAAAAATTACTGCTTGGCAGAAGATTTTAGAAGAAATGTGTCCTAACCACAATTCGTGAAGTCCGGAAGAGAGAAGAGCAAAAGATAAGAAAAATTCATAACTTAAATAGGTACTACAAAAAATGATTTATTCACTTTTTACAAGTTGTATATTAAACAACCACTATATATTTGTTTACATCATATCAGTTTGCCAACTTAAACTGCCTTCAGGCGATACGAAGTAATCAGTAAAAAGATTTCTGGCATGTTGTCCTCGTAGTTGTTGACCCCCAATCCCGTGTACATCTGTATCATATAAGCAGCACGTTAGTGTGTCTTCAAATTTGTAACCATCCCTTCTTCTAACAAAATTGTGCAAGATGCAAGCTGCTTTTACTACCATCACTGCAAAATCTGGTTGCACTAATATGCTACTATTGAACAAACGCCACTTATTGGCCAGAATTCCAAAGGCACATTCCACGAACCTTCTAGCTTTTGTTAACCTATAATTAATAATTCGCTTGTTATCTGTTAGGTTACGCCTTGAATAAGGCCTTAATAAATTGTCGTGCAGAGCAAAAGCTTCGTCGTCCACTAGGACATAGGGGTGAACACGATCACCCAAATTTGGAAGAACCTCCTTTTTCGCTTCGATTTCTTAATTTGAGCATAAATTATAGCAAACGTTTCTACCAAATCCATGTTGATTATTGAACTGACGGACTCGGTATGACAAGGTGTATGCTTGTATGTGTGAGCGTTATAGCGGTTGTGACCGCGCGGTTACAACCGCAGCCGCAACCGCAAATGTGTCGCCGGCCTAACTGTACAATAGTTTAGAATGTACTCCGCCGCGCTTCAGAAAATAGAGCGGAACTCATACTTAGTTTACCGAATTTTTTCCGGACAAACCATTGCTCGGACGAAAGAAACACATGAGCCCTTTTTTATTGCAAAACACTCCCCCTACACGGTGGTATTTTTTATTTCCCTCTACCTTCCTCCCAGCGCGAAATATTAAAGAATTTCTAAAAAAAAAGTTTTTTAATTTTTTTTATAACTTGGGAAATCGATAGACCGGTAAACTTTTTTCCATATCAATCTACATACTTTAAGGTATTATTTTAAAAAAATCAGCCGTATTGCTAATTACTTGTAGTTGTTACCACTATCGTCTGGCCTAATTATTTATTGTTTTAGATATAAATGAATGTGAAACCAACAACGGTGGCTGTGAACACAAATGTTTAAACAGTTTTGGTTCATTTACGTGTACGTGCTCAAAAGGCTACCAACTTGCTGTTGACGGCAAATCATGTGAAGATATTAACGAATGTCACGCGCGAAACGGCCACGGTCCTTGTCAGGATGTTTGTCACAACACAATCGGTTCTTATAAATGTTCTTGTTCGAATTTGTCGGGTACTCGATTAGCTAACGATCTTCACACATGCGCAGATATAAATGAATGCACTGAAGGTACAGCTGGATGTTCTCATGGATGTATTAACAGTCCTGGTAGGGTTTTTTG
>CAJUYI010000385.1:145536-158768 GCA_910591695.1 Galerucella pusilla
AGTTATTTTGATCAACAAAATTCATAAAAAATGCAACAAAATGCATAAAAAGTGCCATTTTGCTTTAAAAGTGTTATTTTCAACAACAAAATGCCTAAAAAGTGCTATTTTCAAAAACAAAATGCATGAAACAATCTATTTTCAACAACAAAATGCATCAAAGATGCTATTTTGAACAATAAAATGCTTAAAAAGTGCTATTTTCAAAAACAAAATGCATCAAAGGTGCTATTTTGAGCTACAAAATGCATGAAAGGTGCTATTTTGAGCAACAAAATGTATATAAAGTGGTATTTTGAACAAACGTAAGATTTATAAAAAGCGATATTTCCAATAACAAAATTTTTAATTTTTTCCAGGTAATTGTTCGCATATTTGCAACTCCAAATCGAAAGAAAACATTTGTTCGTGTCCTGACGGTTATCGTTTAAAGAACAAAACACACTGCGAACAAGTTAATCCTTGTTCGATAAATAACGGTGGATGTTCGGATATTTGCGAAAACATTTTCGGTAAAGTCAAATGTTCCTGTCCCGACAATTACGCTTTAGATGCCGATAACAATTGCGTAATCGTCGATCCGTGTCGCGAAGAAAACGGAGGGTGTTCGCATTTTTGCGAATACATCGATCAAGAGGTGAGTTTTTTTTCAAAGCTTTCGATTTGTATTTTCTTAAAATATATTTTTAGGTAAAATGCACTTGTCCGAATCGTTATGATTTGGTCAATAAAACTATCTGCGTCCAAGTGAATCCTTGCTTCATAAACAACGGCGGCTGCTCTCACGAATGCGCCACAGACGAAAGGAATCAAATAATCTGTTTGTGCCCACAAGGATACGAGCTCAAAGGCAAAAATTGCGTCCTTATTAATCCTTGTAATCTGAAAAACGGTGGCTGTTCTCACGTTTGCAGTAGTATAGACGGCAGAGTTGTCTGTAAATGTCCTCCAGGTAAAAAATATTTCATCAAGAGTGCTCTTAGTTACCTCTAACGAACAATACAGGGTGGTCATTAAGTAATTGTACATGGAATTACAGTACAATCTTCACTTCAAAATATTGCGATTTAAATCAACTAGCCTCAATAAAATGTTGATATTAAAAGAGATACAGGGTGTTAAACATGAAATTTTAATTTTCGTTTCTTACAATAACTTTAACGATTTTTGACGTATATGCACAAAAATTTTGGGTTGGGAGTTTTTTGATATGGGAAATCATAATTTTGCATCTATTTCAATGTATTTGGTAGAGGGCGCCACATAGACTACGTAAGCGGCATAAAGGTGCGCAACACTTTTTTGTCTTTTAAATTTGCACTAGTTTTGTCAAAAATAATTAAAGCCACATCATTACAACAAATAAAAGGTATACTTGTTAGTATCCCCAAATCTTAACGGTTATAGAGATAATCACATTTTAGTGATTAACTACAAGACTATTATTCAATGAAATTACGTTCGAAAAATGTAGTTGTGTGTACGATATTTATTATTTTTAAATATTAAAAATACCATACATATTTTTCAGATTAACTCCTACTATACCCCAATACTGTTCATCTTACTACTAAAGAAAATAATTATTATACACACAACTACATTTTTCGAACGTAATTTCATTAAATAATAATATTCATGTAGTTAATTACTACAATGTGATTATCTCTAAAACCGTTAAGATTTGGGGATACTAACAAGTATACCTACCTTTTATTTGTTGTAATGATGTGACTTTAACTATTTTTTACAAAAGTAGCGCTAATATGAAAGGTCAAAAAGTTTTGCGTACATTTATGCCGCATACGTGGCCTATGTGGCGCCCTCTACAAAATACATCGAAATGAGTACAAAATTATAATTTCACATATCAAAAAAAAAACCTCAAATGTTTGTGCAAATACGTCAAAAAGCGTTAAAGTTATTGTAAAAAACGAAAATTAAAATTTCATGTTTAACACCCTGTATCTCTTTTAATATCAACATTTTACTAAGGCTAGTTGGTTTAAATCGCAATATTTATATTTTGAAGTGAAGATTATACTGTACTTATATGTACAATTACTTACGGACCACCCTGTATATCAATACTTTCCATTTCCAACTAAATTCCAATTTTTTTTCCTTCCATTTGAAAATGTAGACGTAGAGGAACCAGAAGTTATAGGCTCTCCAGATGACCTTGGAATATGTACAGCTAATTCCTAATCAAATGTTTGTTTTTTAGGATTTGAACTCATCAACACAACGTGCTTCAAATTGAATCCTTGCTCAATTAGCAATGGAGGATGTTCTCACGGCTGTACCAATCTTCAAGGCGTAGCTAAATGTTCCTGTCCACCAGGGTATAAATTAATTGGTAATGTATTTATCTTTAACTTTGATCTGATGCTACAGATGAATGTGAGCATCCTCTGTACACACACAAGACAGTGTGCCCAGTTCAATATTGACAAAGGATATAGAAGGAAAAGGATTATCATAATGTCGGATAGTCAAGCAGCCATTAAAGCACTGAGTTCTGGTGTTATCAGTTCCAAAATGGTGTGTGCCGAGGCAAACTCAATGAACTAGGCGAGAACAATATAATATCCTTAGAGTGGAGTCCAGGGCACACTGGAATAGGAGGAAATTGAATAGCAGATGAACTAGCAAAGAGGGGGACTTAAACCCTTTTGCGGTATCACCTCCAATGTAATATTGGAACAAAGGTGCTATTTTCAACGATAAAATGCATGAAAAGTGCTATTTTGAACAAGAAAATGCACAAAAAGTGCTATTTTGAACAACAAAATGAACAAAAAGTGCTATTTTGAACCACAAAATGCATAAAAAGTGCTATTTTGAACAAAAAATACATAAAAACTGCTATTTTAAACAAACTAATGCATAAAAGGTGCTATTTTCAACAATAAAATGCATTAAAAGTGCTATTTTGAACAACAAAATGCAAGAATATGCTATTTAAAACCGAGTTTAAGACTGTAAAAATTAAAAAATGCCATTTTAATTAAGAAGATTAACGAAAAGTGTTGATCTGAACAAAACTACCTATGCTTGAAATGTGCTATTTTGAACAGAAAATACATAAAAACTGTTGTTTTAACCAAAAATTGCATAAAAAGTGCTATTTTGAACAACAAAATGCATAAAAAGTGCTATTTTGCGCAACAATTTGCTTAAAAAGTTCTATTTTCAACAATAAAATTTATGGAACGTGCTATTTTGAACAGAAAATACATAAAAATTGCTATTTTGAACAGACAAAACATAAAAATTGCTATTTTGGACAAAAAATGCACGAAAAGTGTTATTTTGAACAACAAAATGCATAAAATGTGCTATTTTGAACAGCAATATGCTTAAAAAGTGCTATTTCGAACAACAATATGCTTAAAAATTGCTATTTTGAACCACAAAATGCATAAAAAGTGCTATTTTGGACAACAAAATGCAAGAATATATTGTTCAAAACTGTAAAATGAAAAAATGCTAAAAATGCAACAGTACCTATGTTTGAAACGTGCTATTTTGAACAGGACAAGCTCAAAATAGTGTAGGAAGAAGAATGTAGATTCTGTGTAATGGAAGAAGAAACCACCAACCACATACTTGTAAATTGCACATAAATTCAGACTTCTAGGGCACATCACCTAGGAGATTACCGGATAGAAGAGAACGTTGACCTAAGTTAAAGCCTGCAGGTTAGGTTAGGTTAGGTTGACCTAAGTTAAAGCCTGCAGGTATCCTAAAATTCCTCCTGGAAATATAACTAAAGGGCTACTAGTCTATGAGACTTTCCTTTAGGGGGCACAATATATCTATGAGATCACAGTGAATGTTAATGCTTTTCAATTTACACTTATTTGTTTCAACAGATAAAACCTGTATGGACCAAGATCCTTGTACCAAAAACAACGGCGGCTGTTCCCACTTCTGTCACAACAAAGAAGGTAAACGGGATTGTTCCTGTCCATCCGGTTACGTACTAAGACCGAACAAAAGAGTTTGCAAAGAAGTTAACGAATGTAGAATCAACAAAGGTGGCTGCTCGCACGGCTGCAAAAACCTACCGGGATCCTACCGATGCACGTGTCCTTCCGGATTGAAATTGGACGAATTTAAAAATAAAACTTGCACAGACATCGACGAATGTTTGGTTAATAATGGAGATTGCGAGATGATTTGTAGAAATTTCAAAGGAGGTTTCAAGTGTGATTGTCCTGAAGGATATGCTTTGCAGGTGAGTATACTTTGGCAAGTTTATCTGAAGCCGTGAAAGGAATGCAGTCGAAAACATTCGATATTGCCACGTTTAACTGTGAAAAAAGTAAAGTGCTAAGTTTGTAGTGGTAATAATTAGAAAAGGGACTTTTTATTATTAACGATATTAACAATATGATTGAACGTTAATTATTTTTGTTTCCTTGGATTTTTTCTATTAACATTATTTTTTAAATTTATGAATATTAAAAGATGAGCACTTTTCCAAATTTGTTACGGGCTTCTTCAAGCTCTGGCAGCGTTGTACGAAAATCATAATTACCACACACCCCGAATTACATAATTGGTGATTTTCATCGAAAGCTGACTTCTTATTGGCAAACGCGTGCTCTTCCCTCTCACTTCGTTAATTGACTGATATTGATTTATCCAGTGCAGTTGGAATTGTCAGTTACCTTTGTATTTTCACTTTTACTTGGTAAAATAAGTACCGTACGCATTTATACGTTTATGACATATATGCCTCGCCTCTTACCGATGCCCCGTAGTTTCAGATAAACTTGCCAAACTATAAAGTGGGAATTTTTGAAAAATTGATTTTTTTAAACAAATTTTTTTTTAGAGGGATAAAAGATCTTGCAGAATGGCTAAAGTAGCTCTTTGTAAAGTACCTTCAGCGCCGTTGAATGGAGTTATTAGATGCTGGGAAGATAAACTGGATAAAGGAGCTTTCGTACCGGCCGGTACGAAATGTAACACTTGGTGTAACGAAGGATACAAACTAAAAGGAAATTCACAAAGGACTTGTCAGGATAATGGTAATTGGGAAGGCGAAGAACCGATCTGTTTAGTAGCAACTTGTCCGAAATTACCTTCGATACAGAACGGTTGGTATTTACCGGGAGTTTGCAGCTCCGGCAGGACTTACATCGGTGAATCCTGCAATGTTTACTGCCGTAAAGGTTTCATGTTAAGCGAAGGCATCGAAAAATACGTTTGCGATCCAAACATGAACTGGATGCCAACGGTTCGACCGGAAATTTTATATAATTCCTGCGTTAAAAGTAAGTTTAAAATAATTTTTTTTAATTCTTTACGTTAGGTTGGAAAGACCGGTGGTCGCGTCTCAAAAAAGATCTGACCGTTACGTTGATGCGTTATGTGTTTTACACAAATATTGATAATATAATAGTATAATAATCGATTGTTGATAATCGATTAGGAGATATACATTACAGTTACGCACGTCTGCTTTAAACTTAAAAAAACACTGGAAAGATTATAAATTAATCGAGAGATTGGAGAAAAAAACCGAGGACAGAATTTTGTAACGAAATAATTCATCTACTACAACTTAATGATAATCGATTGTTAATTGATCAAAAATGATGATAATCGATTATTAATCGATTGTGGTTAATCGATTAATAATCGATTGCTGATAATCGATTAAATAATCGATCGTTGGTCGATCAAAAATGATCGTTTATTAATCTTTTTTTTTTTAATTTCAATATTTTCACCTTCCAGTTCCAACTAATACATACATCAACTGTCCCAGTAAAGGAAACATCGACTTTATCCTTCCACAAGGAGACAAACACATGTTTATAAAAATACCACGACCGGAAAGTAACGTTGAATGGACTTTTGTTACGTCGCAGCCGAATTGGGGTACAAGATTGGAAACGACCCTGCCAGCCGGTAGGACTGAAGTTAAATTCACCGCAGCATCTCCTGCTGATTTTAACAGTACAGCGTCTTGTCGATTGGTGATAAATGTTTTGGACAAAGAAGCACCGCGGATGATGGGATGTCCTGATAATATTGAAAGGCATTTAGCCAGCGGGGAGTCGACGCAAATTGTTTTTTGGAGAGAGCCAAGTTTCTTTGATAATGTCGGAGTTGCTACAGTATATAAAACCAGAGTAAGTTTTTTTTATTTTTTTTGTTAGATGGTTTTATTATTAATTTTTTTCTTCTTCCTTATTAATTTTTTTTCTTAACATAATTTTTTTTTGTATTATTACTTTATTTAATATACACAGGGTGTCCCGTAAATTAGAGGCATGATAGATCGTTAAGAAATATTTAAAATACCCAAATGAAACTTTTCTCTAACCTTCTTAGTTTGTGAGATACAGGCTGTTTAAAAGTATAGAAGAAATACACATTTTATTTCATATTTTCTCGGGGGATGGAAGTATGAATTTAAAATTTTTTCAAGGTTAATGTCTCTTCAAAACACATCGACAGTATTAATTATGTCAAATTCTAATTAGCCAGTGGCGTGGTACGAAGGGTTCGTAAACTTTTATTGTACCATATTTTTAAAACACCTGGTAGTTAAACGTTAAAAATTTTGTCTGCAATTCTTTATGAAATTTCCTACATAAAAGGTACTCTTTGTTGAACTCGATAGAACACTCCATTTTCAAGATTTTTTACTTTTTATTAAAGTAAGACACTTTTTTAAGTTATTTTTTCTTAAATAAATGTGTAGTGCCTACTTGAAGATCACTTACAAATAATTTAAACACAAACGTTTCTTATGGGTTGTAATTCATAATTATCTAAGAGAAGATAAAGGGTTGAGAAAATATTTACGACTACTATACAAATTTATTGTTTAAAAGCATTACAACATAAAAAAGTGTCTTGCTGCAATAAAACGTTGAAAATATTGAAAATGGAGTGTTTTATCGAGTTCAACAAAGAGTACCTTTCATGTAAGGAATTTAATAAAGATTTGCAGGCAAAAGTTTTCAAGTCTCAATACAGGGTGTTTCAAAAATATAGTACAATAAAAGTTTACGAACCCCTCGTGTACCACACCACTGGCTTATTAGAGCTTGACATAATTTATACTGTTGATGTGTTTTGAAGAGACAATAACCAACAAAAAATTTTAAATTTGTACTTCCGTCCCCCGAGAAGATATGAAATAAAATGTGTATTTTTTCGGCACCTTTTAACAGCCTGTATCTCACAAACTAAAAAGGTTAGAGAAAAGTTACATTAGGATATTTCAAATATTTCTGAAAGATCTATAATGCCTGTTATTTACGGGACACCCTGTATATATTAAATAAAGTAATAATACAAACAAACTAATAAATGAAGAAAAAAAATTAATAATAGAAGTAATAGAAAAGAAAAAAAAATGATTAAAAAAATAATAAAACCATCTAACAAAAAAAATTTTTTTTGGAAAAATAAATGAGCTCAAGCCTACAGAAAAAATAAAACATCCTGTATATATATATATATTTTTTTCAATAATAGTATTATTATTATTTTTTTGGCTTTGGATATAGTCTATATAGAAAGGACAAGGAGTAATAAATCATTCATTTAAGTAGATTTCATAGACGTACCAAAATATATTTTAAGAGGGTATACCGTAAGGTACTTAGTATTAGTTCTTTGAGTAAAGGTTTCTTAGGAACATTATCGGGAATATTATTTTAAAAGAAAGTAGGTACATTAAATCAGTACTTAGTATTAGTTCTTTGAGTAAAGTTGTATGAAGTTGTATGGTTTTCATAATATTGTAAATAGTTGGAATATATTTAAAACATTTGTTGAATGTTAATTGTGCAAGTACCAAACAATGTCGATAAGCCAAGGACCATCTAAACGACCAAAAACAGGTCCATTATCTTTAAATGAAAAAACTCTGATATTGAATTGTTATATATCATTGAAAAACAAGGATCCAAGTGCAAGTGTTGATGATATTGTGGAATTAACGGCTGCTATGTTGTGTGTTGCTAAATCAACAATTTATAGATTACTAAAAGAAAGCAAGAATGGAACTCTTCAACCCCCTAAAACTCCTTCAGGCCGAAAACCAATTGAGATCGATGAGTCATTAAAACAAAGACTAAGGCGTAAAGTCCATGGATTTTACTTACGAAAGGAAATTGACAAAATTATGACATCAGTGCAAGAAGATACGGACTATCCAAAATTCTCCAGAATGACATTATGCAAACTTTTGAAAGATGTGGGTTTCAGATATACAAAACATAATAGAAAATCTCTCTTGATAGATAAACCGGAAATAGTTTTTTGGAGAAGAGACTATTTAAGAAGCATTCGACATGCCAGAGAACAAAATTTGAAAATCTTCTACTTAGACGAAACATGAATAAATGCTGGATATACAGTTTCCAAATCTTGGCAAGATGAAAACATTAAAAGCGGAAGGCAGGCATTCGTGGAAGGTTTGTCGTTAGGTTTGCAGCCACCATCTGGAAAAGGAAAAAGACTTATCATTGTCCATGTTGGAAGTTCTGAAGGTTTTGTTGATGGTGAATTATTAACTTTTATTTCAAAACGCACGGGAGACTATCACGAAGATTGTTCAAATGTTGGATCTGATTCCAAAAGGGGC
This sequence comes from Galerucella pusilla, assembly GCA_910591695.1. Classification (NCBI taxonomy): domain Eukaryota; kingdom Metazoa; phylum Arthropoda; class Insecta; order Coleoptera; family Chrysomelidae; genus Galerucella; species Galerucella pusilla. The sequence goes on from CAJUYI010000385.1 coordinate 154,160, forward strand.
TGTTATTGTTATGGACAACGCAAGTTACCATTCACGGTTACGAGAAGCATTGCCCACAAGTCGTTGGCGTAAAGCAGAGCTTTTGGAGTGGCTTATTTCGAAAAATATTAAGTTTCCAAAAGATCCACTAAGGAAAGAACTTTACAGAATTGCAAAAATGAACAAGAATAAATACAAAACCTACATTGTAGAAGAAATGGCTTCTTCTCGTGGTATATCAGTTATTCGACTTCCCCCTTATCATTGTGAACTTAATCCCATAGACCCTCAGGTAAAGGGGGAAGTTGGAAAAAAAATACTACTTTTAAAATAAACGATGTTGTGAAATTGTTTGAGAGTGCTGTAAGTCATGTTAGTAAGGAAAATTGGACAAACTGTATCGAGCATGTTATCAAAGTAGAGGCAAATATGTGGAAAATTGACAATATTTGTGATGATTTAATCGACCCTATTATTATTAATGTCAACAACGATTCTTCCTCTTCCGAGTCGGATATAGAATAAAATGTAAGTAATAAATGTATTCCAATAATTATTTCTTTTCATTTTTTATTATATTATAATTTAAAACGTATTTTTTTCCCAAAATACACACCACTGCATTGCGTTATTGCTTATCTGCTAATCCTTTAACAATGAAGAAACCCTAAACTTTGCTACAACTGAAACAAATACGGGGTCGATCTACCTGGTTTTTAGATTTACGGAAGAAATGTAATTTAAAGTAAGAGATTTATCAAAAATTTCATGGTGCTCCCTGTAAAGGTTTTGCATACTTAATTAGGGTTTATTACTCCTCGTACTTTTTGTACATACTATAGCTTAATCCATTCCGCCACGAATTAATTGTTTTTATTTAGAATGTTCAAGATTTTATTTTTGTATATTGTTAATTAAACAAAATATCTTTACAGGAACCTGGAAGTGAATTTGGATCAGGTTTGCACCACATTACCTACGTAGCTAGCGACGAAGCTGGTAATCGAGCTTTCTGTCATTTTAGCATCGACGTTAGAGGTACCAACTGTTTATATTTTATAAAAATCTTAATGGAATTCAACCGAATATTTTTTTTTCAGATAATCTAGAAAACGAGCAGTCGAATTCTATAGAGCAATTAAGTTCGGCGACGTACACAAGTCATAGAACCGCTGGGAAGTACAAAGCTGTGTTGATTTGTCCCAGTGGAGTGCAATTTGTTTCTGATAATCCTGATCGTTATAATGTTAGTTTTTTTTATTGAATTTTTTCCATTTTTTTAATTTTTTTTAAATTTAAATTTTTTTTTTTTATTAATATAACGGTTTTTATTTTATTTTTCAGAATATGATAACCAGCGAAGCAGGCTGTTATTGGAGACATATCAAAGTTACCAAACCCGTTCAACAACCAAGTTTTTTGGTACCGAAAGTTTTTTCGGAAAGTCGATTACCTCCTAATACGAGAAGTAATAGGAGGGTTTTTTTCAAATGGAATCGATGATAAATATTTTTTAATCGTGCTAGAAAAGGCCATAATATAATGTTTTTTTTTTTGAACATTTTATAAAAAGTTGAATTTATATCGAGAATCTTAATTAAATGTTAATATTTAAAAAAATCGTTTTATTTTTAAGTTTCCTTAAAGTAAAAATATTCCTACTGCACTGGAAAATAAATTGAGAAAAAAAAACAAAAATTAAAATAAAGGAAAATAGTTTTATTTTGAATATAAATAATACCTCCTCAAAAAAAGTATATACGTACGGCACTGGGGAAATTTTAAAAAAAAATTAACCTCAAAAAAGTTGTTTTATTTTAAATATTTTTCTAAAAATAAAACCCCCTTGAAAAGTGTATACGTAGGGGAGGGGAGAAAAAAATGTATCTTAAAAAAAGTAGTTTTGTTTTAAATATTTTTCTAAGAAAATACCCCCTTGAAAAAGTGCATATGTACGACACTTGAAAAAGAAATAAAAAAATCTTACAAAAATTAGTATTGATTTAAATATGACCCCCTTGAGCACTGGGAAAAACAATCAACAAAAATTTACCTTAAAAAAGTAGTTTTTAGATATTTTTCTAGAAATAATACCCCCTTGAAAAAGTGCATACGCATGGCACTGCAAAGAGAAATGAAAAAAAATTAACCCTAATAAAAGTAGGTAAATATTTTTATAAAATAGTACCCCCTTCGGAACTGGAAAAAGAAATGCAAAAAATTGACCTTGAGAAAAAGTAGTTTTATTTTGAATATTTATCTAAAAATAATACCCCCTTGGGCACTGGAAAAATCAATTAACAAAAATTAACCATGAGAAGAAGTAGTTTTATTTTGAATATTTATCTAAAAATAATACCTCCTTAAGAAAATGTATACGTACGGAAGTGCAAAAAGAAAAGAAAAAAATGTATCTCAAAAAAAGTAGTTTTATTTTAAATATTTTTTAAAAATTATACCCCCTAGCCTAGGACACTGGAAAAATGAATGAACAGAAATTAAGCATGGGAAGAAGCAGATTCATTTTTCTAAAAATAGTACCCCCTTAAAAAAGTGTACCTATACTTATGGCACTGGAAAGGGAAATGAAAAAAAAATCAACCCTAACAAAAGTAGTTTTACTCTAAATATTTTTCTAAAAAATAATACCCTTTTAAAAAAAGTGTACGTACAGCACTGGAAAATTATAAAAAAATATGAAAAAATCAGTTTTTATCAGTTTCGACAATTATTTTAAAATAACACGAAGAAAATAGCTGAGTAGTGGGATCTTTAACAGTAAACACGATCAAGTGCTTACCCACCTTTAAATACCCTTCCAAATTTTTAGCCCAACTCGGAAAACCCGTAACGTATTTCCAATTGACGTCGGTGATGGGCGATGAAAATTTCACGTGTACACCGCAAGAATTATTATCAATTATTAAACGTTGCGACGGAGGGCATTTTAAAGTAGGCGGAAATGCATCTGCAACAAAAAAGTTACATCTTAATATTATCCCGAGTAGATGCTGTAACCTGAAAATTGCCACATCGAGGTTCTTTATAAGATTATTTACTTTATTCACAGTTTCTGTGAATAAATTGTCATTTTAGTAAAAAGGAGATGATTCTGAAAATTTTATACCGATACGACCGCTAGTGAATTTTTTTATACATAGAAAGACATTTTCAAAAATTTATATTTCAGCTTCTATACAGGGTGTCCCACCACGGGTTAAAATTATCTGTTTATAGCAAAATACGGTATCCGCCAAAATAAACAGTACCGAAACCGAGAGAGTGCTGTGGAGTTGTTTATGTAATATGGATTTGTCATATTTGACTTTATTGTCATTAGTTGATATATTAATAGTACGCTGCAGTTAAATTTGATTCAAAAATGGTTCTAACAACGGAAGAAAAAGTTTTTTTGGTAGAGCATTATTTTCGTTCATACGGAAAAGGTCGTAATGATGGTCCAAGCTTAGAACAAGTGTCAATAAAATATCAACAAAAATTCAATGAAGCAGCTCCTAGTCAAAGTGTGATGTTAGCTGTTGTTGAAAAATTTCACAAAATATTTCACTCGGAAAATCCGTCGGCGAATATTGCCGAACTACGGGAAAAAATACAACATATTTTTGGCAGTTACATCAACCACGTTTTATAAATATGTTTATTGACTTACAAAATCGATATGAAGCTTGTTTGCGTCGAAATGGTGAACATTTTGAACACTTACATTACAGAAATTAAAAATTAAATTTTTATTTTTATTTTCGGTACTGTTTATTTTGGCGGATACTGTACTTATAGTAAAATCATAAAAATTTCTACTTTTGGGTTTTCGGATACGATCTCTTACTAAAATATTTTCAAAGATGGCTGACTTCGGTTCTGTAACTTTGTTATTTTATATAGAACACCCTGTATATTAATAAGTTTTTAAAATCTACGTAAAATTGACTGTTGCAGACCCTTGTAAATTATTTTTTTCGAGGATACCCTGGAAGATATGAAAATGGTTCCTGATCGGTTTCTTTTAGCAAGGTCAGACGTGTTTGAATCTATGTTGAAAAATTTTTCATTTTATACAGGCTGTGTATAAAAAGTGTTCAAAGTTTAACTTCATAAATATCAAATATCTTAATTTTTTTAAATAGAACCACCCGGTTTTTTTTAATTTTAATGCATTAAGGGGTAAAAAATAAGGCAAATTCATTTTATACTTTCCTATACATAAGCCTTTCTTAGTGCTTGCATCAATGGATCAAAATAAAATTTAGACCACACCCGCATCTCTAAAAATTTACAGAAAACATTTACTATCTGGATAACGGTAAGGTTTAGGTACAGGAAAGTATACATGAAATTGCCTTATTTTTTCCCTTTGAACGCATTAAAATAGAAAAAACCGGGTGGTTCTATTTGAAAAAATTAAGAAATTTGATATTTATGAAGTTAAACTTTGAACACTTTTTATACACACCCTGTAGAGAATAAAAACTTTTTCAACATAGATTCAAACACGTCTGACCTTGTTTAAAGCAACCGAATAGAAACCATTTTCATATCTCCAAGGGTATCCTCGTAAAAAAATAATTTTCCTACGATCACTACCCAAAGTAGACTTTTGCACACTCAAATC
>CAJUYI010000386.1:9488-33594 GCA_910591695.1 Galerucella pusilla
AGGCAACAAACCTCAGCCTACGGCGTCGGTCTATTTCCAAGCAACAAGCTTTCGAAATCTGTCATTAAATTTTTTCGAACAATTGTCAATGTAATTGGGTTATTATTACGCCGTAGGCGGAGGTCTGTTGCCTACAAGCAACAAGCTTGAAAAAGTTGTCATACAATGTTTGTTTCAGTATTAAAACTTACAATCAAATCATGACATTTCGAAATATTAAATATTTGAAACTTCAAAATCGAAATGAATCAATATGTGTCCATAGCAACGTGAAAATAGCCCATGGTCTGTTATCAGTGTAATGTTGACATTATATTGTAATATCTCTGTTATAATATACTGTAATAGCTCACTTACGAGGCTCAAAATGGACTCACTAAACTAAATCTACCAGTCAGTATGAAACAAAGTATATATTTTCCTATATTAGATTAAATACATACATTCTTTTGTGGCGCTATGATATTTCATTTCATAGATATTTGTAGAGATAATGTATACCCTGAACGTGTTTCTTGAAAAGCTGGTATACAAATATTTGACAGTTTACTTAGATGTAACACGCATATAATAACGCACATTTTTTCTTTGCAAATTTGAAAGTATAATTTATCCTAAATATATTGTTAACATCATTTCACAATGAATTAAGGAGACCTGACTTTAGTGGATAAATATTGCATAAATGAATTGAATCTATTTCTTCATTCACTTCTGCTCACAGTTAATCCATTACTTTATATTTCAGGTTGAATGTGTGATAAGACCGTATCTTAGTATTTTAGCTGAATTTAGAGATAACGTTAGAACAACTGCGAGATCATTGAAGGCAACGGATATTCTCAAAGAATGCGATAACTTGAGAGATGAAATCTTGCCTAATGTAGGAGTCAGATTAGAAGATAGAGAAGGTAATTGTTTTTTTTTCTCGCATTTTTCAATACAAAACTCAATGAGCTTGACTGGACAGTGTTTTAATATTCTTTGACAACTCGCCTTAATTTTCGAATGCTTAGAAAATATTTTTAACAAAGTATGAATAATATTTTATTAACGTCTGAGATAAATGCTATTTTTCAAGTTAAAATATTTATTTTTGTAGGTGAAGCGAGTGCTGTGAAATTTGTTGATAAAGAAACATTATTAAAAGAGCGAGAAGCAAAGAAAAAAGCAGAGCAAGAAAAGCTTGCAGAAAAAAAAAAGAAGAAAGCTGAATTGGCAGCAGCGGCAGATGCTAAAGATGCACAGAAAAAGATTCCTCCTGGTGATATGTTTAAAAAAGATCCTAAATATTCCAAATTTGATGAAAACGTAAGTAAATCAATTGCATATTTTGTGTTGAATATACAAAACTTTTTGAATAGACAGATTCCACATAGTAAGAATTGATATAATTTATAGGTATGTATATATTTTTAGGGAATTCCAACGCATGACGTAGAAGGAAAAGAAATCAGTAAAGGTCAAATTAAAAAATTTCAAAAACTGTATCAAGCTCAAGAGAAAAAGTATCAAGAATATTTGGCTTCGCAAAAGCCTTGATTTATTAAATGTTTTCAATTTATTATAGCAACGATCTTCGTTTTGTTCAAGTTTTCGGTAACTCATTATTTATTATTATGCCAGTATTGTATTTATTTAATTAAACTTACTAAATCAGCATCTCTTAAATTATAACTTATTTTGCATTTTTAACTTGGTGCCATGTACAGTTTATTATTTTTCCTTGTATATATTAGCGCTGTGTCAGATGGTCAAATTAGCAGCAAACTGAGTTTAATCAAACCATCAAACTGGTGACGTAATTGTAGATTTGATGCCCGACTCTATTTTTACCAGTTTGACAAAAGAAAAAGTCTCCCATCCTAGAACCTAATAAGTATAACAGAGACCCTTAAAAGAGAGGTGGTGGTTTAAGTAAAATTGCGGTGAAATTTGGAACAAACTTTGAAATACTTGCGTATCCGAGATGCTACTGACCGATAGGTGGCTCCATGATAAGCTAAAATAATAATAACCCTTAAAATAAACAGCATAATTAAATACATTTCTACTCATCAAAGTTACATTAAAATTTCTCAATGTACCTACCTAACCAACCAGACAATATTTTACTTTACTACTTGACCACTCAGTTTGACTCAGCTTCAGATTGATTACGTCCTTTTACAGTTTGATCAAACTAGTTGACAGCCCAACTGAAGCTAGTTTGATCATGTGATACAGCGCTGAGATATTTTAATATACTTTTTAAAAATTTCAAATTAAATTTGGTCTTAAAATCAATTTACCGAAAAATAATATAATTCAAATATATTTTAATACAATTTGTAAATTATTATTTAATAAATTAATCAAGCTGTATTTTGTGATTTTTATTCAGAACATTCAGATTCCTGTGTGCCTTGACTGATCTTGGAATATCTTGACTATGATTTGTCGATGACATTGTCATAACAGTCACAAAATTTGTGAACATTTTTTGTGACATCTTACAACGGGGATTTAACTATACAAATAGTTGATGTAGACAGGTGGGACTAAACATAAACCCTACCAAAACCATTTTAAAAGCCTTCACGAAGAAAACAAAACTTGACCTCAAAAACGTTAAACTTGGAATATACTGACTACTCGGCCATATTGAGATGTGTCCAAGGTTCGCTAATACTCCCAGGCTGGTGGGCTTGGTGAGTCAAATGGAAGATATACTGGATGGTATAATAATTCACGTCCAGTTAACTGCCATCTGTCAGTCTCAAGAATACTTGGGACCTAAAACAGAAATAATGAATTTTTAATAGCTCATTCCACACAAAAATGCAGGTTCTGGAAACCCCTGCAAGGGATGAGTAAAACTTACCTTTGGCTTCTCCCAGTCCTCTTACATGCCCTCCATAAATGTAGTGTTCATGTATGTGGACTATGTCTCTAATGTAGTGCAGCAGCTGCTGCTTCATTATGCTGCAGGTTCACTTGAAGTACCTGCAGCATTGGCTGTTTCTGATTTTTACCCCCTTCCGTGGGTCACCCATGAGGTTAGCTGTGACAGGCCGAGGTATGCCTTCAACCCTCTGTCTGTCAGCATCTTCAGAGAATGATCATCCATACCCAACACAATGGTAGTCTCCTGTGTCTCAGGATGTTTATCTAGGATCCTCTGTTTTTTTAGGACTCCCGAAGCTGGAGGATCTTGGAGGGTTCTTTTACACGAGCGGAAGACTACTACCACCGTACACTAACTACCGACAAGTAAGTTCACTTGCGTCGGAACGTTTGAAAATTTTGGTACATCTTTTCTCTGGCGCCTTACACGTCTGTTATCATAATACAACATTCAATACTCGATTTAAACTAGCCAGAACTTGCTACACGGTAGGAGGGGTATGGGAATTTTCGGTAACCCATAAATCGACGAAGTGAATTTACTTGTCGGTAGTTAGTGTACGGTGCTACCACTTTCAGAAACAGACGCTTCAGTCCACTCAACTCTTAGACCTGCATTCAACTCATTATATCAGTTATCACATTCAACTTCACTCATTCAAAAAAAAAATATTTTTTCCATTGCATTTGACGTTAACACAACGAGAAAACAGGTGAATTATAATAAACTAAAATATGTGTATCTTGTTACTGTCACCTTTCACGTTTAATAATTTAAAATTGTATTGGATTCAAAAATTGAACCAAAAATATATTTTCGTAAGCCTAACAAGCCTTGTATTGTCAATTATAAAGAGAGTCTTTTTATCAAAGAATAGAATAATATGAAGGTTGACACTCGACCCCACATTTTTTGCTTTAGATAAAAGAAATAACGTTGACAACTAACAATTACCATGATCAAGCATACCTACATTCAATTTTTTACTTCCTTTTCTGAACCAGAAATTCTTATTTTCGTTTCTTTTAACGATTTTTGAATAAACGGGAACTATTTTAAATAAGTATAGGTACTATTTTTATGATATTAAGTTTAATTTGGTTAAAAATATAACATTCGGAGTTAAAAAACATTGATATACAGGCTGCTTCCAAAGTAATCTGAAATATTGTTGTGATCAATTTATCTTTCAATTTCAAGGCTAAGAGCACGTAAACATTTCGTGAAGGAGCCGAATGGCTACCGTACACGAGCCACATTTTGGTTTTTCTATACTCCTGCCTTTAGTCCACCAGTTATCCATTGCTGTACTTTCGAGTAGATAATATAGGTCCACTGGATGTTATATCAAATGCTTCACTTGGCACATGGCATCACCGAAAAAAAATTTTTTCTTTATTCCATTGCCTCATAATCAAATATGATATTGGTTATACGGTCTCGAGCTTCATGCCACAAAATGTAATCTATGTTGGCTTTGAGCCCATTTTTGTATTTGTCCTCGGACCACTTTCTTTGTGGTTCCAAGCTCTCAGATTTATCTTTGCTGAACCTTTTCTCGCGAATTCATCAGCTTGTTAATCTCCAGAAATATCGTCCCACAACCAACGAATAATCTTACTTTAATGTGGTATGCCAGTTCATTTAGTTTTTTCTAGAATGACTCTATCATATGTATATTGGGGTGACATATTTACTGAAACCTAAGTGATCTACTGTGCCCCTCACATCTACTTATTTCCTTAGGAAAGTCTCAGAGCTCCTTTAGTCCTATTTCCGAAGGAAACTTCAGGATATCTGCAGGCTTTAACGTAGTTAGGTAAATGTCCGTCGTGTATCCAGTAATATCCTAGGTGTTGTTGCCTGGGATTCTGAATTGCTGTGAAATTAGCAAGTATACGGACGGAGGTTTCTTCTTTCATGTCACAGAATCTACATTTTTCTTCCTCCACTATTTTGAGCTTTTTCAGGTGTCGATTTCGGATCCCTGTTAAAACTCTTAGTGCAGATTTATGCATTCATTTGATCCTAACGAGTTGTAGTCACCCAGAAAAAGCCTTAATTGATTGTCTAATGATTGTCATTGTGATATTGTTCTCGTCTAGTTTACCTAGGTATTCCCATACCATTTTGGAACAAGAACTCAGTGCTTTATTGGCTGCTTGACTATCCGACTATCTGATAATCATTTTCCTTCTATATCCCTGTTAAAACTCTTAGTGCAGATTTATGCATTCATTTGATCTTAACAAGCAAGTTGTAGTCACCCAGAAAAAGCCTCAATTGATTGTCTAATGATTGTCTTTGTGATATTGTTCTCGACTAGTTTACCTAGGTATTCCCATACCATTTTGGAACAAGAACTCAGTGCTTTAATGGCTGCTTGACTATCCGACTATCTGATAATCATTTTCCTTCTATATCCTTTGTCAATATTGAACTGTGAACGCACTTTCTTATGGCGCGAATTTCTGCTTGGAAGATACTTGGAGGTTTTCCCATATTTTTAAAGTATTTGGCAAATTTCACATGTGATAATTACTGTGAGAGAATTTTAATTTTTTCAAGGTTCGTTGATCAAAGCAAATTTTGTTACCATGGTTCTGATATATGTTGGAAATGTTACTGTATTTATATCTCATTAAAAAACGTAAGATTAGTTCAGTTCAAAAACGAGAAGAAAACAGATTTGGTATACAATCCATTGCAGAAATTAAAAAGGCAGTGTGTCTCCAAAGCTTCCTGTTGGCGACCGTCTTCGCAGTTTTTATTGATACGAGATTATAAGCTTGAAAAGCATACTCCCGCTTCACACAATAAAAAAAAGGAGACTACAAAGAGTAAAATATTAAAAGCATATGGAACACCACGGCGCATATGAACATCATTTAAAATTATCTAATTGAAAACTTAATAGAAAAAGCACCAAATAAAGTAAATTTTCCTTTTCGAGTTCAAACACGATTACTGGCGTCTTTCTATATACTTATATGAAATTGAAACAACTAATCAAAATGTTGGAAACTATTTCATACTCGAGCACAATTTTGAATATCGCCCTATATCCTCAAAACTAAAATGGGACACTGAACATATTTGAGAAAACTCACACCCTGGAGCTTTAATTTTTTGCTATTATTATGCCAAGTTTTGGTAGGATGCCATTAAAAACATTAAAGCCCAGCATTCAGTCAAAAACTCCTTTAAGGTTGAATCTTGTAAATGATGCAGGATCACCAAGGATGAGCTGGTATAGTAAATCACAATAAGGACAAAAACACTTTTTCTTAATCAAAAATACAATTTATATTTACCGTTTCTCATTGTTTTTGGGTCGCATCTCTGCGAACTGCGGGAAATAAATCTTCGCCACCCTCTACCCTCTTTTTACCTCCCTAGAGTTGCGCCACTAATTAAAAATGCTAAATTGCGCGTGCGATGCCTGCCAGCCCTTTTTACTTCCTTTTATAAAAGAGAACCATTATCCTTTTTATTTATACTTTTTCCTTTTTTTCGGAAGCGGGCTGCGGCCCAAGGCGAAAAAGAAGAAGAAGCCGTTTTAATTATATTTCGATTTTAGCTTAAAAATTCAATGGAAAGTACAAAAAAGATTTAATATTCAGGGAAGTAAATGGGAGCAGATATGATCTGGAATTGAATTTGACTTTAACCGTTTTAGGATAAAGAATCACACAGAAATTGATGTTAAAAATGTTTCCCTATTTGACTAAATACAAATGTTTGATATGAGAAACAATATATACTCACTGCTATGCCCTATCTTTGGAGGGTTCGCTACGCTCAGCCTCCAATTTTGCTGGGGACCGGTATTACCCTTAACGTTCGAGATGCTTTTACCATTTTTTGCGCGAATTAATTTCGAATGAAATAATTTAAATTTCTTCGAAATGAACGAAAAGTCAAAAGTGACATTTATACTTCTCGATCAGTTTAATAGTATATTATGCAATGAGCACAAAATGTTGCCCATTTTGCACGAGTATGAAATTTGCCTTTGGCTCGTGCTGCAATTCATACGAGTGTAATGTATGATCTTATTTAGGACCACTTAAATGTATGTAGGGCTAACACGTCTGTAAGTAATTTACTTACCGACGTCTGAACGGTAAGTGAATCACTTACCGACGTGTTAGACTTAGAAACACAATCGATGCTGTAAATAAACAAAAAATATCGATCGCGCAAAATAGTACTGGGTGTCTCATTATATTCTGACTGTTTTCAAGAGCTTATATCTTCGAAACGGTTCTAGATAATAAGATGCGGTTGCCACAGTTAGGTTTAAAATTACCGTGAGTTTTTGTGTGACACATTTATATAAATGGCGTACTTCCGGTTCACCCGCTAGATTTGTGACGTATTTTCAGAATACAGTAGATGTAATTTTTTAAATTAGACACCCTGTATATCAAGCAATTTCTTGAAAGACGCATATTTTTACTTTTTATCGGTACCTTAAAGTTTAAAATCAGTGCACAGAAAGCGAAGTTAGATAACTTTAACTGGGATACTGTAATGATTCAGATATCTTATTAATAAATAATAATCAAGGATGCGTTAATATGTCACATCACAAAAATATTGCGATCATTGACAGAACGTCACATTGTGTTAGAACCAGTTAGAACATGATGGTATTTTGAACCAAAATGTTTGCTTTCATGAAGACGGGGCTCCACCCCATTATTCCAACATGGCAAGAGAATCTGTTAACCAACAATTTGGAAATAATTGGATTGGTAGGACTGGTCCAATAGAATGTCCTCCAAATTCCCCAGACCTGACTGTCCCAGATTTTTTTGTATGGGGATTTGTGAAAGATAGAGTCTACAACCCGATGCCTGGTACTATTGAGGAGTTAAAAAATAACATACGGCCCGTAATGGAAAATATTCCTCTTGAAATGCTGACAGCAGCATTTGACAACTTGGTTCGATTCCACAAATGTATAGACCAAGAAGGAAGACACATCGAACATTTGTTTTAGAGTGCCCTGAAACATGTTTCAATTTGTTTTTTACAGTTCACTTTAGCTAATAAAGTTCCAACTTTATATCTAAATCATTACAGTACCCTAGATAAAGTTATCTAACTTCGCTTTCTGTGCACCGATTTCAAACTTTAAAGTACCGTTATAAAGTTAAAATATGCGTCTTTCAATAAATTGCTAAATATACAGGGTGTCCCATTTGAAAAATTACATCTACTGTATTATGAAAATACGCCACATTTCTAGCGCGTAAACCGGAAGTGTGCCATTTATATAAATGTGTCACAACAAAACTCACGGTAATTTTAAACCTAACTGTGGAAACCGCATCTTATTATCTAGAACCGATTCGAAGATATAAGCTCTTGAAAACAGTCAGAATATAATGAGACACCCTGTATATTAAGTATTAAGAACGATAAGGGTTGTTTACCGGTCGACAGCAATGTTTGCTGGAGACCGGTATTATCCTTAACGTTCAAGATGCATATACAATTTTTTGCGCGATCGTATTAAATTTCCAATAAAATAATTTAAATTTCTTCGAAATGAACGAAATGTCAAAAGTGACATTTATATTTCTCGATCAGTTTAAAATATAATTTGCATTTTGGTGGAATTGTTTTTATGCTATTTATTACTTTTTATATTGTTCTGTTCGGTTCTGTTCATTAAAAAAATATAAATAAACTTTGTTCCATTTGTGTAATGAATGAAGTAATATATTATTTAGGACCACTTAAATGTATGTAGGGCTAAGACGTCGGTAAGTAATTTACTTACCGACGTCTGAACGGTAAGTAAATCACTTACCGACGTGTTAGACTTAGAAACCAGTAAGCGCAACCCTACCGGCCTGACAACCGATGCTGTAAGTAAACAAAAAAGATCGATCGCGCAAAAAAATTTTTAAATTTCAAGACAAATATGTTTATTTGAAAGCTTACTGATAATTTTTTTTGCTTTGTGCAACTTTGTTCCGAATTTAAATGTCAGAAAGTTTAATAAAACATTTTATGGGATTTTCACTAGTTTGACCTTGGGATGAGTGACGTCCTCTATGGTGAAGTCACCTCACCTCGCCTGGAATTGTTCCTTAGGTGTTACCCTATGCACACAAGTAGCATGTATCGGATGAACCATCTTTATCCGATCATGCCCATATATGCCCATGAGATTAATGTACAAAAATCGGCCATTAGGACATACAGGGATCCTACATATTATTTAGAGGAAAAAGCTGCTTGGCTGCAACAGACCACGCAGTGACCTCCTATCATAATAACTGTCTGATAAAGGAGAGTCGCTCTTCTAGACTAGCCATCTGGTGGAAGAAAGAGCTGATATCGCTAGGAAAAGAAAGAAGGCGCAAGCGAAAAAACGGGCAACTGGGCAGCGTATAAAGGTAAACTGGATGCATATAATACAAAAATTAAAGAATCCAAAGAGATTTCCTGGAGAGAAATGTGTGAGGACATGCAAAAGGTGCCCCTGACAGCGTCAGAATTAACAGAATTCTGAAAAGGGATACTTCTAACAAACTTGGTTCTATGCAGTTGCCGTACGGAAAGTATTCAATAACAGGCAAAGGCTCTAGAGCACCACCTCAGTGTGCACCTTCCAGGTTCGGTAAAGATAGAGTCAAGCTATGACAACGGACGGGCTGCCAAAATAAAGGCAACGAAAGAGGACTGGGAATTCACGAATGAGATTTTCTCATTTGACCACTACAATATTCCAGGAACAGATGGCATATTCACCAAGCTCCTGTAAGAGGGACTAGACATCATAATGGGTCCTTTGGCTCTAGGTTATATACCAATTGCATGGAGAAAGTCAAAGGTTTGTTTTTTCCCAAACCGGGAAAAGAAACGTACACCCAGGCTAAATCCTACCGGCCGATCAGTCTAACATTATTCATGATGAAAACCATGGAAAAAGTTTTACAAAATGTATTTGCAACACGGAGTGACTAACTACATAGACTACAATGGTCTTATTCAGCAGGGAAATCAGGAGAAGCTTACCTGCATACTTTGGTCTCGGGTGTCGAAAGGAGTTTGAACTAATTACCAGTACCGGAAGCTTTACTGTTTAAAGTGAAGAACATGATGAGATATCCACAACTAGAGATGAAACCCAAATTCAAAAATCAGTGGAAATTAAGTTTGTCATCATTAACAATTGTAAATTTCTTTACCTGCGAAATTAATTTCGAAATCAACTCAAAAGAGTGAAATTACTAACTAATTTTTGTTGTATTGTACAAGCTCTAATAATGTTTGTTGTAAAAACATATATTATTTTATTTCGATAGAGTGGAAAAAATGTTGTGTGTAGCACGTGCAAAAAGCATATGTGCTACACCCACTACTCACTTCATGCATCATGGAACAAATATGAACTTTTTGCACTAGTTGTAGGTACTCGATGTTTACAAAAATTAGTTTTCGTCCGAAAATGATTTCCATGTCCGGCCTGGGGCTTCACAAGGAAATATGTTTAATTCATCTCGATTGAATACTCTAGATTTTTTCGCTTTGTACCCAACATTTATTTTTTCAAAAATTCAATAAGTTCCGGCTATTTCGATATGTTAACGTTTTAGCCGACGAAAAGTACTGACTTCAATGATCAATTTTCCATTGGAAATTAGTACAAAATGTCATTATTTTTTTTCTTATCTGAATTACACGAAATCTTGTATATAGACTCGTTGCAAAACACTGTGATTTTTATAGCTAGTTATATAAATAGCTTATTAGTCATGGTTAAAAAATTACTTTTATATTTACGGTAACGTACTTTTGTTGTTTACATAAAAAATTATTTCCAGAATAAAAGAAATAAAAATTAAGCCATTATATTTTTCCAACGGTCTAGATGTATTCCTTGCGAAGTGAGATATTTTGGAAATGCCACTGGTTTCTTTTCTTAATATGTAACGAACATTTGTTCAATTTTTTTTTATTTTCAACAATTTACCCATATATATTATGCATGCATAGGTTCTGACAATCGTATTTTTTTAGACATACTTTCCAAGGTATAAAATTTAGATATCTAGTATGGTCAGTATTCTGTTATTAAATAAGTAGCATTATTTGGTCCATACCTTTATCTCATTAAAAAATCGCAAATCTATACAAAATAATATAACTAGCACATATTTGAAGAATGTTACCAACCGCAAATAATACGCTTTTCAAGATAAAATCAACGAGAAACACAAAAGGACTTCTTCCGGTAAGTTAAACAGGCAAGAGTCATTCAGAATAAAATGAAATCACAATTTAAGTCGTTCAGCAGCTGACAAGCCATTGCCCAGGATTGACATATTCATATTGTGACGTTTCAGTCAAAATAGGAAATCGTTCAAAAAGTGGGCATTACGCAATTCAGTTTTAACGGTTTTCACATGAATTTCTATTCTCTATTCTTTTGCATATTTGAGAAGCTTTTAAAAGGAAGTCAATAGGCGTGAAAGATTGACATCTCGACCTCATTATTTCTAAAGAGTCTATTTTTAAATGTTATTTGAATATACTGATTATATGGTTCGTTTTTGGAAGTTTGCTTAAAAAGATTTTTTTTCTCATTTTATGTAGATTACAAGGCGGTTATTTCTTTTTTGTAACTGTAGATTCTTATGGGAATTACGCTTTTCTCCAAAATTTAAAAATAAGGATGTGTCGGGTTCATAACGTTTCATGTTATAAAAGACATTTGTAACGTACGTCACCAAAGTTATTCAAAGGAAAAAAATATGAAATATTAGATTTTTTACATCCTTAACAAACTCTCGATATTTTAATATCACAGAAGTGTATAGATTTCTTCGTATCAGTAATACCATTGTCTATAAAAAGACTTTTTATAGACAATGGTAATACAAAAGGTTCCGTAAACAGTCGAGTGGGATAAAGTGTATGGCACGTATAATATACACAATTTTAAATACGCTCATTCTTATTTTTTTTAACCATTAATTAATCAATATTATTCCTGGTAGACAATTATTTTTTGTATTACTGATAAAGAAAAGCGTGATCCGGAGAGATAGCATACAATTTTGGTTCATATGGTTTTTAGGATTTTCTGTCAGTACCTACTTACCTATACACAGTAATCCGAAATAAAGGAGTACATTTTTCAACTAAAAATTACTTTTTTTGTTTGAAGGACGATTTATTTTCTTTTTGTAGGAATAATAACTCAATATATCCTCGATAGGACTGCTAGATTAGATGAGGTAATGATTTACTGAACCGGAAAAATGGCGGTGCATTTAAGCTTGTTGCAAATGAAACCTGTTTTAAATAATCTTCTTTACTTAGTGTTAGTCCAAACAGCGCCGTTCGCGAAAGGGTGGTGAAACCGAATAGGTATAGACCTGGACTTAATTACCTTTTGGATATTAAACAAATAATGGACCAACGGTCTGGCTACCTGTAGCTGGCTCAATTTTTTTTGATAATTTTTTTCTTTTTAAATTCTTTGTAAAATTGATTTAGAGGTAAGTCATACAATGTTGCACTATTCGAAAAATTTTGATAAGTGAAATATAAAAATTTAAGTCTGTCACTCCCATTCTTGACATAATTGTTTTCCAGACCACACTTAAAATATTTATTACCATGATCATACAGAAGTAATGGAGAAGCTGTTCAATTTTAGTAATGTGCGTAGCAGCGTAAGATAACAATGGATTGTTTGTTTGTATTTCAACTTACAAGTTATACAAGGGATAGAACAGGAGAAATATTAGCTAGTGATTTTTCAGCTTTGATATGTGTGTTGCAATATCATCATCTGCTTAAGTTTATAACTGATAAACGTTTTATCTTCTGTTTTGCCATGGAGACTACATACTCTCCATGTGTTTCGCGATCTTACTACTTTTTGAAGAGTTTCTTCAATGTAATAGTGCCAGTAACGCACTATAATTTGCTTATTATACTCCACGCGTTCTTCTGTAGATGCAACAGAATATACAGGAACTGATCTGGGTAGTTTATCTTCTATTAAATCAGTTGCGCCTGGTATTCCCTATAGTAGAAACAAAACTTATATTTCCATGTATTCCAATTTAAAAGTTGCGCAGTGTTGAGTCCATAACCTGTTAAAGTTACTGTCTGTTAACTTAGCTGTTTCAAATTTATTAATTTTATTAAGAAAAAAATAGATTGTTTCTTTTATCAATAGCTGCATCTTCAAACCTTATCATGCATTGTCCCAACTGTTCCATCAAGCAATATCAAAATATGGAAGTACTTTTTAATTAAAAAGAACCTATTGGTCATAATTTACATTTAATAAAACTATCGCTACTTCACTGATTGCCTTAGACAGCTTGCTGTCCTTGTAAAGAAGGCCGTGAAACTTTGGAGTGACAGCTCCGCGACAACGTTAAGCCCCACTTTAAAATCCCCCTTAAAAACCTCCTTTAAAACCGCGCAACATTCTACTTTTATACCTACCCTCCATTAAATCCGGACGTTTTATACACTTTTATACACTTGCTACTTTCCAATTTGAATGTACTTTAACGCATAGAGATTTAGGAAAACAATTAGAAAGAAAAGAGATAAACTGTCACCACATCTTTAGACAGAGCGCCCAGATTTTCAATTAAACATGGTTCATAAAATGTCGACAATGATACATACAAAATTTATTTAAACTTTTTTGGTTTTTAAATACTTATTTCACAAAAATGTTTCAAAAATGTATCTAATAAATAGCGTATCACAGTTTTATGATTTGGCTTAATTAATTGACTAGTTCAGAATGTCCAGTTTAGGTTTCACATATTATGAAACCAGTTAGTTATAAGTGTGAGAAGGTGAATAATAGAATTGATTGATTTCAGCAGTAGGTACAACTAGTCAAGATTTCGATCCTTTATGCTTTTTGTGTTTTTGGTTAAACTGTTTATGTGAAGAGACACAACAAACCATGGCACTGGGACTGGTATAAATTGAACTAGAAAGAGAATGTTCTTCAGCCTTGGTAAATACACGACTGTGTTTCAAGCTAAGCTAAGCTTATACTTGGAAGATTCCTCTTTATTTGAGAGGTTCAAGTTCAAGTGCTTGGGTTACAGAGCACCAGCCAAACGAATGAGTGAATTAATATAGTGAAAAAATGGAATCTCAGCACTCCTCAATTTTTTTATAGCTTATTACATTAACTCATACACAATCACTACCAAGGCTCGTAAGGAGTGATCCTCTTGAGTCTTTCGTCTGGTTGGTATTGTCGAGGATCTGGATGTCTCGATATTTTTATCATAACTGGTGATGATTAAAGGTTTTATCCTTTTGAAGGGGTGGGAATTAAACAACGCGTAATTGAACTAGACAAGAAATGTTTTTTCAGTGTTAGTTGTGTTATGAAATAGGTGCCATACTTTAATCGGTAATTGCACACCGCACTCCAATTTTGCGCCCGAGAAGTTATTAGACAAAACCATCTATGAATAAAAAAAATTCCATTGTGGCGGTAGTTGCAGACACGCATATTTCGTCATTAGTACGGAATGATCACACTTTTAAGTAGAAGGTGAAGATGAATGTAGAGGGAAACGAGAAGAGTCTGGTAAATTAATAAAGCCATAGTGGTAAACTAGGCGCCTATTTTGTTTCTTGGATAGGCGCGCCTTTGTCTTTTATCATTTGTGTACACGATATTCTTTCCACGGTTATTTCCCTCAACACGTGTTTATTGACCGATTTGTTGTTGTACAATCACGTGATATTCAATGCATGGTTTGCCAGTGATACTTTTCACGTTCATGGTTTTCCATTATTTACTTATGACAAAAATTAGTTTAAATCATGTTGTAATGATGAAAACAAATAAGTCAGAAACAGCAATGTCTGCGTTTATCTTTTTTCGAGGTTTTATTGTTTTCTAATATTAAGCTTAAAAAATAATCTATTAAACTGCAGCTTTAACTTCACAAGAAAACTTCTTGTTCCAATATTTCAAACAACAAAAATTTAGAAAGAGTTTCGAGTAAAGTGCCGCTACTGTCTAACATTGTCGTCAGGAGCGGTGGATTTAATTTTAAAAGCCCTGCACTTTTCCGTGATGGATTACTTAATGTCCTTTTAATTAATTACGCAGGAAAAGTTGCTAACCAGGACCACTTCGCTTTCTTTCCCTGTAGTTCGATTGTTCCTTATTTTTCACATTGTATTTTATTTTGGTTTTCTTCTCGATTTTTTTTGTGAGCTGTTCTCTTTTTAAAGTCAAACAAAATATTAAATCAAAGTTTGGAAGTTAACGAGAAAATATTTAAGATTTTTGGGATGAATTTGAGTCATGTACCTATTATATTTACTAACATATAAGTAGAGAAGTAATTTTTGACTGGTTCCATGGAAAATATAGAATTGTTGGTCCGGGCGAAGAGAACGACAGTCTCTCTGAGGATTACATATAAATAGAACCTACTTAGGTATACATATTCTTCTAAATTGCTCGGGAGGTGTACCAATTAATTCAAAATGCATTGCCTTGTCACTGTATTAAACTTTTACAAAGAAAGATCAACAATCAATTGTCGTTAAAAAAGGCGTGTGGTCTGTTCCGAAGTTGCAAACAGTAATTTGTGACTGTCAGTTCTTCTACCTGGGAACCGGATGTTTGTATGTATTTTGGGGTTATGTTCACTGAGACCTAAAGGATATATTGTGCCCCCTTACTTCTACTTAGTTTCTGAGGAGTGTCTCAGAAACTAGTAGCTCCATTATTTCTATTTCCTGGAGGAACTTTAGGATATCTGCAGGCTTCAGCTTAGGTAAATGATCCTCTTCTATCCAGTAATCTCCCACGCACTGTGCCCTATGATTCATTGCTAGTTCTTATGCTATTTCATTTCCTTTTATTCCAGTGGTATGTGAGGTGACTATATTGTTCTCGCCTAGTTCATTGAGTTTGTCTAGGCATTCCCACACAATTTTGAAACTGATTACACAAGAGCTCAGTGCTTTAACGGCTGCTTGACTATCCGGCATTATGATAAGCCAACTATATCCTTCATCAATATTGAACAGTGGACTCATTTACATATTTTTTTTATTTTACCATTGGGAAGAGCACATCATTTTTAAGCTCTGTGCAAAAATTAAGACGTCAGCGAGACTCATAAGTCGCCTAAAAAAATTAAACAGCGCTCCTCTCCGAAATTCAGGCGTGACGTCATGGCATATGAAATCTCTCGTTCAGAGAGCGGATACCGCGCCGATCGGTTCTCGATTAGATGACTACTTAGCTAGTAACAGTATCGTTGGTTGCCCAAACTTTCAATCAACGCTTATATGCGTATTATTATACGTTTTAACAAACTCTAAATATTGTTGTGTTTGTGAAATAAGAACGTTTAGAAATAATTTAAACTATTCGACACAATAGACCAGAACCAGAGTAAAAAACGCTATAAATATTGTGCGGTTCCAAAATGTAAAAGTACTACGATTAAAACCTCCAATCAGAAGTACAGAATCTTCATAAATTATCTTATAAAATACGTTGTGAATCCATATTGAGATAGTTATTGAAAACCACACGCTTGTATTAATCTAAATTTTTAAAATACGTAGATAATATTGTACTTCACAAATTAAATTTTATTAAAAAAACAGGTAATCTTTTTCAGTAGATCATCAACTAAACTGGCGAATAGTACCTATATGTTTTAAAAGAAATAATTTTATTTGATTCAAAGTCCGGAGCCGCACTAAAAAATATCGCTTTTTTCACTAGTGAGGAGCATGTGCATCTGAGTCTGATGTAAACATTTGGAACTAATATTACTTTCTTCATCAAAATAAGTTTTTCTTGTTCCATTCAACATTGGTGATTTAATTTCCTGCTAATAAAATACATTTATTTATTCCTCTCTTTAAAGTTTTAAGTAACCTATAGCGTTATCTCTGTAACTTTGTCAACCAGACCAGGAATAAAATAAAACATCTGGAATTACCCAGTATATCATTTAAGAGAGCATTATGTATTTATGAAAATATTGACATTTTTAATCTTTCTGACCCGAAAATAGCCAAAAACGATGTGTCACATAGTATAAAATTATAATATAATAAACTCGTGTTTTTGATTTATAAACTCCATAATCATTAGCAAGTCCACTTCTGGAAGATTTAATAAGTCTGCTTTTTTAAAATAAGGTCCACACATTTTACTTTATTAACACAACATTTTTGTAAGTAGTTCAAAATAAATGAATTCTATGCGAGACACGTTACAGTCAGAAGAGTAATGTTTGTACACATTAACTTTCATATGCGGTGACGTCACAGTCATAGTCTTCGCCCTGCTACGGTATGCTTGTTTAATTGGTTGTATAGGGAGAACGACATATTATTCTATTGACATGAAATTTTCAGAATCATATTTTTATCCTTAGTACTTTGTTTTACGACGGTTAAAAGTGATTTAAACATTTTAGTGAATGAGCCCATTTCTTATAGCGTGAATTTCCGCTTGAAAGATACTTGGAGTTTTTCCCAACTGGATACATCTTCGCTGTCCATGGGAAACAAATTCTTTCCACCTGGGCCTGTTATCTACTATTTCTTTATTTTAGTTTAGAAAATTTATTAATTCGCGTGCATGCATCTTCTTTTCCGCTAGCCGTGCGTTAACTACTCCAACGAATACTGACCCCAGGATACATTTAGGTATATTTGCCTGTAGGGAGTTAATCTTATTTCTTTCAGCCTCTGGAATATGATTTTTGCAATATATTAGAAATATTTAATAGCCATTTTTTTTCTTAAATTACTTCCTTCAGATTTTACTTTCAAACATCTTGCCGGAAGGCAAGAAGAAAAGAGGCAAATCAAGGAAAAGATGGAGGGAAGTTGTACTAGAAGACCTGAAAGAAAAGAATGTGAACCGATGGAGAGAAAAGGCCAAAGATAGAAAAGTATGGAGAGGAACTACAAAGCTTTTTTAAACATAACTATCCATTTTTCATTAAATCAGAGCGAATCTAAGGAAATTAAAAGTGCATTTGACCTTATTTCTGAACCTTTCCAAATCTGTTATTTTTTATAAACGCTATTTGGTAAAAAAGTTAACTCGCGTCTTACAGTTTTATACAGGAATCCCTATGTCACATCTTATAAATAACACAGTGAATATCGTGAATGAACATAAAAGGCCCTCTTTTGAGGAAACATTTCGAGAACGGATCGAGAACTGTCGGAGGGTTTTAGTTTATCTTGAAACACCCAAACAAGCGACCGACGTTTATATTCGGGTTCATAAAAGTAGGACTCATTACTACTGATTATAATACTGTAAATATGTATTTTTTTGAGCTTCCCGCGTTTAATCGGTCTAGAACCTTTTGACACCAATTGGCTCTAATTGCTCTCTGTTCTTTCGTTAACAGATGCGATATCGATTGCCGAAAACTGTTACCAGCTCGGCGAGTCCTTCTTGTTGAGACAATTGTCTTTTTCCATTTTTCTACTGGTTAATCAATTTTCTAAATTTAAACGGAGCGGTCTGAAACTTTGTCGCTAAGTTAACTAAGTATAGGTGCAATTATGTAAGCAAATGTGAAATTTTAACGCACAGTTAAAATAAGACAATCTTCTAACCCATTTTTGCTAGTCTGTATGCATATTAAGTTTTGAAGTATTAACGAAAAACTCTTTATTGGATACCATACATGTTAAAATTTGAATCATAATCTTGACTATGTATAGATTAAAACATTTATAATAGCGTAAACTTTGTCAAATTTAACGACGTACCGTTAATTTTTAACCATTTCTTATAGAATTGACCGTATTAACAGTTAATTTTGACATTTAATAATTTGTTAACATTGTTAACAATACAACAAGTCGACCCTCGTATTTCATTCAATAATTTTAGATTTTTTACAGACTGTTCCTATCATTTAAATTTTTGATTTTCTTATTTCTCACTTGATGTGTATTATCCTTAATCTCTATAACTTTTTGATTCCCGTACCTTTTTTCATTTTTTCTCTTCTGTTACCCTTTGAATAACATATTATTTCTTTTTATTTTTACAGTAATTTCAATTTCCAACCTCATTCAGTTTTATTTAAATAAAAAATTTACAGAAATATATTTCCACATTTCATAAGTTTTTTTGTGGATTTTGAAAAATACCGTATATTTTGTTTTTCTTTGAAATTACTTTAATTCAACCCATTTTTCTGTTGTATTGTAAACCTTCACATGTCTTTTATGTAAAATACGTTCGAATTAAGTGAACGGCAATTTAGTTAATTTATTTACGGAATTACAAAAAAGTTAAAGAATTCCACATTTCACGTTTAAATGGATCACAGATGGGCAAAAAATGTCTCGAACCACGAAGTCTAATAACGGAACTTATTTTAAATGCAGGTTATTTGTATTCAAAAAATATTTCTAACAGCTGTTGAGAGAAACAAGGCAAACACGGAAAAAGTATAAAAACGCCAAAAAAATAGAAGTGTGCCCTACAGTCCGCCCATACAATAAATTATAATTTACCGGTGAATAAGCAATAAATTTGAATTTTTAGAAAGGAAAACTACAGAATAATATTAACTTTTTTTCAAAAGATTTGTATAGTAAAGGATATCTCTATTATCTATCAAACTTTATTATAAGTAAACTAGGGAAGTTACTTACCCGACTGGTAAGAATTATTATCCAAATAAGAGTAACGGTTTACTTCTCAATCCACCATATATGGTATAAACTCTATTGCAAGAGATGGTCCATTCTGCTCACACTAGCGAGTAGTCTTGAATCGATCTTGTCGATATACACATTCCGCTCACCAAATGTGGTTGTTTTGGAGCGACAAATAGCTCTAATTTCTGATACCCGTAAGGTGTCAACCAAGTATTGCTTAAAAGCTATCGCTAGTTTATATGATATGAACGGAATGTCACCCATGGACGTGGTTGCATAATGGTTCCATATACAGAATATGGCATTTGTATATCTATCTTTAAGTTTTATGAAGCAATCACACTAAACACATCAAGCTTCTGGCAACAAATAACAATCACTCCAATGCTTTATAGATTTTCCAAAAATGTCACCAAGCAATTGTTGGATCCAGTAGGTCCATTACAGGTCACTGTCGTCGGAATGATAATAAGTACGATAAATTATAGTTTAATAAACTAAAAAACACGCTTTATAGTTAGGTAATATAGTAAAAACTAATTATTTACCATAGATATTAACGTTAGGCCGATATGTAGCAAATGACGGATGAAGTTGAATATTGTAATCCGAGTCGTTGCCGAGGATTAGAACAACCGAATCAGTTATTTTCGATCGGCCATGTGTCGTTCAAGACTTTTCGTAATCCCGCTAAAATATTACATTTTGATTGCTAGGAAAGAACAAACCACGTACTTCGTAATTGAACAGAAAAATCCCAACAGCTTAACAATATCACAACAATATTATAAACAGCGTCAGTTTATTGTGTTCGCGAGTACCTACGCTTTAACAACGACCATAGATGAAATTGAAGAAATTTATGAGCAAAATAAAATTTCTTCAGAAATATTGAGGCGAGTGTTGATTTACCGCCGAAAATAGCTCAAGAGCGATAGAAAAAAAAAATGAAAATTTTAAAGAGTGGTGTAAAAGCAAGAATGTAAAGGTGGTTAATGAAGATGTATTATTAGCCTATTGGAAAGGAAAATCAGAGGTTTATTCTCCTGCAGGAATGGTGAATGTGTAAAACCAGTTGTGGGCATTCATACTATTAGAGCTGTTCCGAGGAAAATTTTTTGATAAATCCAAGAGCCAATCAAATTTCCTCATTTTTTATCATATGAACAATTTCACCCAATCATGTCAACATTACACTGATAACAGACCATGGGCTATTTTCACGTTGCTATGGATACATATTGATTTATTTCGATTTTAAAGTTTCAAATATTTAATGTTTCGAAATGTCACGATTTGTTTTAGCTTTGTATTTTTTCTATAATTAGCAAAACATTTTCTATCCGAATAACCCTCGGACATTGATAAATGCAACAAGCTTTCGAAATCTGTCATAAAAATTTTTCGAACAATTATCAATCGCCTTGGGCTATGACTACTGAAAATTGCATCATTTTTAGAACTTTAGTTCTTTACGTTAGGTTGGAGCGAAGCGACAGGGGGTAATTTTCAAAAGATCTGACCGTAACGTTACGTTACGTTGCTGCGTTATGTGCCTTGAGCCCCTCTCTCTCTCGTTTACGAAGCAGCGATTCATATGCTTTCGCCGGGAATCGAACCCGGGCCGCCCGCGTGGCAGGCGAGCATTCTACCACTGAACCACCGATGCAACATTAAAATTCTATGCAAAGCTGGTATTCGCAGTGCTGGTGATATACTTGAATTTATTCGGATAAATTTTGTACTATTATTTCCATAATTTTTTGCAAGATTGAACTTTTTTAGAACTTTATTAGAACTAGAAAAGATCTGACCGTTACGTTGCTGCATTATGTGCCTGCGTTATGTGTTTACGAAGCAGCGATTCATAGGCTAGAGAAAACTGTAATGTCGCCATATTTCGATGTCTCGGGTTTAAATTTTACACAAAGGTTGATAATATAATAGTATAATAATCGATTGGAAGATATACCGTACAGTATACCTTACAGTTACGCACGTTCGTTTTAAACTAAAAAAATGCTGGAAAGATTTTAAATTAATCGATAAATTGAAGAAAAAACCGAGGACAGAATTTTGTAACGAAATAATTCATCTACTACTCTACAACTACAACTCACTGATAATCGATTGTTAATCGATCAATAATAATCTATAGATTGATTAATAATGATTGATCGTTGATCAATCAAAAATAATTGATTATCAATCAATTGATAATAATCGATTGTTGATCGATTGGAAACAATCGACTTTTAATCGATTGGAAATATTCGAATATTCATCGATTATATACAATCGGTTATTAATCGACTGTTGATGAAGGATTGATGATAATCGATTATTTATCGATTGCTGGTAATCGATTGATGATAATCAATTATTATTCGATTGTTGATCGATTAGAAATAATCGATTATATATGGATTGTTAAATGAAGTTACATCCAGAGTAAAATAAATTCTTATATTAATATATATGTGTATTTATTTATTGATTCCAAAAATTTGATCATTGCTTAAAAGGAACTAAAGTTCTTACCGTGTGTCCCGTGACACGTTCTTCATTTTTTTTTTGAGTTGGAAAATATTCAGCTCTTCACAGGGCACTCGTTTAGCAGATACTCGGCTACTCTGCTTGTAGAAAATGGTGGCGATCTATTATCGGTAGAAGAACTTGGAGGTTGGCGGTGGCCGAGTCGTATATTGAAAATTCAGTTTGAAAGAGAATGAAGATAACGAGACAACTATTTCATAGAAATGAGGCCATACCGAGAGCAAGTTCAAATACTGGTGCTATAGATAATAAATATCTCTCTTATTTAAAACGTATCTCCACATCCCCTACTTTGTTTTCCAAAGCTTTTAATAGATAAATCTAAATAGGTACCCGTAATCAAATCTATCCTGCTGAATTTTGGAAAGCGGCTCAAGACAACCTCTACTAGTTCACCAAAGGTTCCTGAAATATTAGTAAGAGCCTGAAAGTGAACCATACCATCAAGCAAACACATACATTCTTAAATCTTGGGAGGTTTGTGTACTATACCCTTGACCTCCAAAGCATGGAGTAGTTTGTACTTTTTCTGTTTTTGTTGGGTTTTGTTTTTCCGGGATATGCTGTAATTCGCAAGTGGCAAACACCTAAAACCCTAAAGTACATGTCAATACAAACAAAAAAATGTATGTATCGAAAATTTCGACGTGGGGGGGAGGGGGTTACACACCAGCCTGAGCTGTAATAGTTTCTGCTATGCTATTAGTTCAACAATGTGGTATCGTAGCACAGGAAAGGGGCCGCATAAGATTGTTTTCGATCTGAACATGCCGAGTACCGAGTAGTACATTTTTTATATTTTTTTAAATCAAATTTCGTCGTAGAAAAAATAGTGTGCAAATAGTGCAACTCTCATGCAATGGTTTTTACATGATCGTTTGCCTAAGTTGAAGCCTGCAGACATCCTAAAATTCCTCCGGGAAATAGGACTAAAGGAACTACTAGTTTCTGAGACTCTCCTCAGAAACTGAGTAGAAGTAAGGGGGCACAATAGACCTTTTAGGTCTCAGTGAATGTCACCCCAAAAATCACACATACACATACATACATGATCGTTGCATAATATACTATTATGAAAAGCAGAGTTAATGTTTAAATGTAGTACAAAGCACCCCACGCTATGACCATAATGAAAATAATTTTATCGTTAACCATTTTATTCTTAAACTATCATTTATTTTTTACTTCGATTTATATAATTTACTTATATAGCTGATTGATTGTACTTTTGTTATAAGTAAATTGATGTAATGAAAAAAATACAAGATATTCAATTTAAATCAACAGAGTTGACATTTACATTCTGTGTGACTGGAAAAACAAAAACTATTTAAATTCAATCATGAAAATCAAGCGTTTTCATTTCCACAAACAATTATTTTGATATACTTTCAACAAGAGTTATGGAAATCTCTGTAAATTTGAGCAACAATGGAAAGTACTTTTGTTCAAATGAACGTTTGTTCTAAACACGGAATTGTATACATCTGCGGATTTTTAAGCTGCCCCTCTGGTGTGAACACTTCCTGTAAAATGATACATTCAAATATTTAAATACCGTTTTAGCATAAGCCACAATAAACCGCTCAAAATATTTGCACATATCTTGGGTACACTGATGTATAAAAAAAGGTAGTGTAAATATAGGTGACTTGATGATTTCGTATACAGAATTGGATTTAAAAACTTCTTCATTTTTTAGAGTATACCTACGTAAGATTTTTTTAGCGCTTGGCCTACTACCACTACCTTATCTTTTCTTCTTTTAAAAAATATTGATAATGTACTACTTGAAAAAAAATTATTATACTTAACTAAAAAATTTTTATTTCATTACAATAAATGCAAAAATTGTTGACCTTTTTTTTGTTGACAATGATTAAATCTCACTTCAAAGTTACGAATGGAGATAGTAGATGGTCTATGTATGTTCTAGCATAAGTATAGGGAAAACCG
>CAJUYI010000386.1:48594-80249 GCA_910591695.1 Galerucella pusilla
CACGGTTTTCCCTATACTTATGCTAGAACATACATAGACCATCTACTGGAGATGTTGATTAAATCTGGAGTAATTGCTTTTGTATTTCGAGACATATGCTATCCTTTAAATCATTTATGTCGGAGTCAAGTCGGGTGATCTTGCCGGCCATTCAATTACATCTCTGCTTCCAATCCATCTCTTATGGAAAATTGTATTTAAATATTATAAAACGTCTTGAGCCTTAATTTGCGTTGAATCATCTTTGGTATCAGTGACCACAGACAAATTTGTTGTACCAGTTCTGTTTATCAACACCTACAGTTTTTGTCTCTGCCGAGGAGTGTAGCATGAAAATTTCGTCGTATTGGTGATATGTGCGAAAGTAGCGAAGCCTAAGTAGAGTTTGTTCAACCATCCTTTGCCGTTACATCATAATCGGTGACGTATTCTGCTGTTTTACGTATGTCTTATATTAGTTGAATATTATTTACACTTAACCTCAAAATTATAATCAATGACATAATGGGCGAATTTGACCGCTAAGTGAGAGCGCTAGCTCTAGCGGTCGCCATTTTTTCCAGCGAATCTATTTTACGCTAAGTTGGTTAGCGGTTTGTTATGTCAACGTCAACCCAGAAACACGACAATACAACAATAATCCAAACCTCTTTAAAATTTCTGTTGTTTAGTTTTAATTAATCTTAAATAAGGTATAATTATGGCGGAGAATATTGAAACATACACAACTATAGAATTTAATATTGAAGGAAAAATATTGCGTGGAAATATACCAACGAATATGGTAGAATTGTTGCATGAAGGTAAGCTATAATAATTAGTTGATAACATAACATTCAATTAATAATAATAATAATCTTAGATGAATCATTAAGGAGTAATGTAATAGCGCAACTATTGGAAAGCAACAAAGAAAATATAATCGAACCGAAGACTTTGCTTGAAAATCGAAAAATTCCAGAAACTGTTCTAGACGACCAGAATTTTAAATGGACCACTGAAGCAACCAAGTTATTAATTGATATTTACCATAGGGAATACGAAAATTTTAGGGATCCTAAAATCAAAAAAAGTGTGTTGTGGAGCAAGGTGGCAAATGAGATGTCTGAACACAAATATTATGTTTCCAAAGACGCTTGTGATGAAAAATTGAGAAACTTGAAAGTGACATACCGTTCCATAAAGGATAATGCCTCAAAAATGGGTCGAGGTAGGAAAAATTGGGAATTTTTTTCCTTGTTGGACGAAATATTTTGTAGGGATGCAACTGTTAATCCTAAGAATTTGATATATTCAATGCCTTGTACATCTAAAAATAATTCTGTAATATCTACGTTGACAATGGACGTAGTATCTAGTAATGTTACTCCTGTGTTAACAAGTGAACCTTCTACTTCTCAGTCATCTCTTGGTTCTTGTGCCGAAGTAAAAAGTAGAGGGGTAAAAAGAAAAAACCGAAGTCTGGAAGAATTTCGTGTTAAATTTTTGTTTAACCAAGAACAGCAGTGCCAATATTTGGCAGATATTAAAGAGTCTATTAAAAAAAATGTGGAAATTCAGGAAAGAAGAACCCTCATTCTACAAAAAATATTGGAGGAATTACAAAAGAAAAGTTAGAATATTTACAAGCTGTTAAAGATCTTTAGAAAAAAAGTTTCATTTATTATTTTATAAAAACTATGATGCTCCCTTAACAAAGATTAAGGTTTTGATCTTAATTTAATTAATATTAGAATGGTTTCATTGTGATTTATTGCTTATTCATTTACTTTTATGATACTAATAAATTTGTTCCATAATAAGGTTTCTTTTTTGAACAGCTAAATTCATATTATCGGCTTCAACTTCATTTAAGTTTCCTACATTTGCCATGTTGTCCATTTCATGATCAATTTCTACCTCATCATCATCACCTCTGGAAATAATAATATTGTGCAAAACGCAGGCTGCTGCCACTATGATGTTTGCATTTTCAAGATTTACATCTAAATACTTCAATTGGCGAAATTTGCCTTTTAATCTTCCAAATGCCTGTTCAATTTTACTTCTGGCAGTACTATGCACAGTATTGAAATTCGTCTGCATGGCTGTTAAATGACCATTATCTCGAAATGGTACAAGTAAATTGTTCATCAAAGGATAAGCGCTATCACCAAGAATATGAAAATTGTGATCAATTAACGGATGTTCTTGGTTGGTCATTAAATTATATAAAGGGCTGACTCTAAATACCCTGGCATCATGAACACGACCTGGCATACCCACAAAAATATCTGTGAATTGTAGCTTAGAGTCACATACACCTTGCAGCACAACTGAATGAAAAGATTTCCGATTATAATAATCAATGGGATTATTTGCAGGTGCTTTAATGGGTATGTGGCAGCCATCAATTGACCCAATAATTCCAGGAAAGCCGGTTTTATTCTCCATAATATTTGATTCCAAAATACATTTTTCAGGTGTTGGCCATTTAATTTCCTCTGGAATCATCTCATTTAATTTACCACATATCTCATAACGTATTAAGTGCCCTGTTCCCTTTGAAATGCCGAACCTATCACAGCATGCCAAGTATGACTCTGGCTTTGCCATCATCCATACAGTGAACAAAATCTTTTTCTCTGTAGGAATTGTACTATTTACATTAATTCTTGAAGATATTTGTTGAATGATAATCTGGAATAGAAATTATATAATAATTATAAATTTCCTATACTCAGTAGGAATATAAATACAAATGTATTTCTACTTTCTGCTTAATTGTTCGTTACTTACTTCCATAACATTTCTTGACATTCTAAAATGTTCATAAAAGTCTTGCGGTGGGTATCTTGGAATTACTTCCTCGAAATAATTCATATTTCTGACAGGATTTTCTGCTTCTAATGCTAATATTTCAAGATCTTCTTGATTACCAATTAGAGGTGGAATCAATTCCACAATATTATCCATAATATTATTTTCATCCGCCAGTTCTTCTAACATTAAATAATTAATGAGGTTTTCCATCGAAGAGATAATATAAAACTTTATATTTATCAAACAAATTTAAACGTTATGTGTATGTGATGTTTGTCATAGTATCAAAGCATAGACGTTCAGCCACCTTCAAGCGCTTTCACAGAGCGCTGCTGCTAGCGCTAATTTGGCGCTAGCGTGGCTGAACGCGCCCAATGTTAAGAATTAAGAATTTCTTACAAAATATGACAACTGAACTGTCAAAAGTGACGGATAAAATTTATGTCGACCTTAGATAAGAAATACGTTAATGAAGTCATAATTCCGTCTCATCCATTTCATGAATGAGAGAACAAGCTGGACAATGTATGATGTAACGGCAAAGGATGGTTGAACAAACTCTACCACGATATAGAAGAAGTGCTGGTAGTGGATGAAAAGCCGCATGATACAAAGTACTCTGTAGTTACCAGTATATTCTTTTGGATTTACCAAGTTGAAATAAGTAGCAACTATTTTATGCATTTTTCTAAATTGATGGATTCCTACAACTTGCTCGCTTTGATATTTAAAAAAAAATCGGCCACTGTTCATATTTTCTGGTCTTAAAGAAACATACTTTCGATAAACATTCAAGTACATCCGATTAATTACAAATGATCTTAGTATGCTAGTTAAAAGCTTAGATTTTAGGTATTCTACATCGTGTAGAGTCAACCTAAAAAATAAATGAATGTGTAATCTAAATAGAAATTAAAACCTTGTAAATCACCTCAATCATTGAATTTTCTTCATCTGGAACTTCCTGGATAAACTTTTCAATTTCTTTCTTCGTTAAAATCTTGAATTTCTTTTCCCTACAACCTTGAGTTTTCTGTTTCAATAAAGAACGAAGTTTTAAATATGTAGATATATCTACATTGTGTTTAATTGCAAGTGTTGACTTCAACATTGAATATCATGGCCCCTAATGAGGAAGATTAGATTTTAAAACAAAGGTCAAGAAAGAGAGCATTTTCTGAGAGAAAACCCAAGTCATTTTATTACGAATTTCAAAGCACCATTTATATGTGAATAAGATGTTCGCGATTTTTTCAAAATTGATTGATATCTGTCGACTTTAAACGATTTGCGGAAAAATAGTAACTTTACCTCGTAGGAAAAGCCACATTCCTCGACTATATGTTGCTAAATCTTGACAGTCTTCCAGAAATGTTAGGTTTTTCCCTAGCGGTAAACAATGTACTATTTTTAAGGAATGTCATGCCTATATTTATGACAATTTGCACATATTGGATGATTTTTCTTTGATTTGTTTGAGAAGTGGGCAGTAGGATTGCGACCGCTGTTAACAGTAGAAGCTTGAATTTTGTATGACATAGGCCAGGGATGACGAACCTTTTTGATGTCCGTGCCACAAAGTCATAAAAATTCTTTCTTATAGGCAACGTGCCCCAATAGTGCCAATAGTGCCACAGCCGATTTTTGAAAATGTTCAAGGTCAAACGTGTTCAAATTGGAAGTTAGCTTCCCTATTTACCTAATTTGCAATGGAAATTTACCGTTTCTGATAGAGCAATAACCGTTTTATCGAAATTAATGTTAAACATTTGATCAAAATTAATGTTCAACATTTGATCAAAATTAATTAATAGATGCGCAGGAGACATTTCTGCATATTTCTGTCTTTCTTTGCGCTGCGCGAGAGAGCAGACCGAGTCAACGCTCCCAAATTTTACTAAAATAATTTTGTTTTTGAGCGTGCCATCAAAACTTTCAAACGTGCCACTTGTGGCACGCGTGCCCTAGGTTTGCCATCCCTGATATAGGCCCACGAGCTTAACATCGTTCAGCTTCTGAGCAAATATCATAGCTACATTGCTACAAATTTGCTACACTACAATTGAAAACTGTAAAACAATAGAAACAAGTACATGATGCAAATGTTCGCCACGAACGTCTTGGCAACATCCTAATAAATTGCAGACTTGAGGTGAAACATGTTGATTATTTGTAGAATGAATACTCCAAGAATGCTTAATTGCAGTTTCCTGTAAATTGTCGTTGTCGTATTTAGTAAAGCGTGCTGCCAATAAATATCGAAAAATAATAGATTTATTACTATTATAACGCCTTACAAAGGTTTTTGAGAATAATTTTTCCAAAAACAATAACCGTTTAACTAAGAAGAAACAACTATGATCACTCAACTGTTGAACGTATTGTTACGTACACTACTCCGTATACTTAAACGTATCCGTATCCCGACCAAAGTCAGTATTTCGTGCTATTAGTACTATATTACACCATCTTCCTCGTCTAGCAGCAATGAATTATTTAATATCGCCCCCATTTTACGTTTTACAAAAATATAAAAAGGTAAAATAAAAGAACTTTGAGGTTATACAATTGAATACAGAACGAAGCGATACGTTTTCTGTTAAAAAGATTTTCTTGACAATTTCTTTACGTCAACGTAACTCCAATACGGATACGGATACGTGTAAAAACTTATGACAAACTAAAAGTGTCTAATGATACAAAGAAGTTGGGGTATAATTCCACTTTCACGCTGTCTTTTTTTTCTTTTTCTATGAATCCAGTCTACAAAGAAGAAAGGAGACCGGCAGTATCTAGAAAACCGTTAATCGTACAAATTTCATGTAAACAAATTTATAGTGAAAGGGATCAACAGAAATCGTTGAAACTTGTCATTTATGACGTAAAAAAATCATTGAAAGAATATGCAATATACAGTTCGCAACTCTTCTTGCAAAATATTTGCAGAAACACTTTGACCTTGCAAGGTCTTGCTTGCAACTATTGACAACGGTTTTACATTTCACAATTATTGCAGTGCCTATATGCATTTTTTAATGTGGATACCAACAAAAAAATTAAAGTTTAATTGTAAGGTTAGATTAGTGTGTAATATGCCGTAGATATTGTTGATAAATTAACTTTGAATTGAAATTATTGATATATACCTATTTATGTTGCGTTTGAAAGTACACAGTCAACTTTTGCTTTGTTGAT
Organism: Galerucella pusilla; assembly: GCA_910591695.1. NCBI lineage: Eukaryota > Metazoa > Arthropoda > Insecta > Coleoptera > Chrysomelidae > Galerucella > Galerucella pusilla. Next base: position 54,592 of record CAJUYI010000386.1, read on the forward strand.
AAAGCCAAAAGAAAGATCTTACCACTGGAAAGATCTAGTAGTGCTTAGACAATCTAAGATTCTTCTTTGTTACTACAAGCCGCATAATGCGTCAAAGTAAAACTGAGAGTTTTAACATGGATTCTAACGGGACATTGTCGCCTGAAGGAACACCCGAAAAAGCTCAAATAGTGAAGGAAGAAGAATGTAGATTTTGTGGCATGGCAGGTGAAACCTCCGCATCGACATAATTTATAATTGCACAGCACCTGGGAGATAACTGGATAGAAGAAGAATATTTACCTATACCTAAGATGAAATCTGCAGATATTAATTACAGTCAAGCAAGGTCGGACATGGTTAGTACTTGGATGGGTGACGAACATGCCAGGGAAAACCATCGTATAGGGCCCGTACAGCCTGCAGCGGACTAGCATATCACAGCTCGCAGGCATTATACCAATGAGCACGAGGTATAATGTAGATATGCCGTCTTTCGGAGGAGACGTAAAACCGAGATCCCGAGTCCATGGATGTTGGGCTCGTTAAAGAACGCTACCACTGGTTGGAACACTAGTGGGTTCGCCAAAATTTCCGGTTGGGGGTAGAGTGCTCCCGGCGTCGGTGATTAGCCTCAGTCGCAGAAATAGACCGACGTTAAATAACAGAATAAAAAAAAAAAAAATCTGCAGATATCTTAAACTTCCTCCGGGAAATAGGACTAAAGGAGCTATACTGAGACTCTCTTCAGAAAGTGGGTAGAAGTAAGGGGGCACGATAGATCTTTTAGGTCTCAGCGAATGTCCCCCCAAATTACATACGTACAAAACTCCTTTATATGATTTTTAATGTGTTTTTTAAATTTTTTCATAAAAGTTACGTCTTCAGAATTATGTGGGGTGGAAAGTTGGAATGATCTGTATATTTTGGACGTTCATTGATTGTGTATTGGCTTCAAAGAAAGTTAATGAGCTAATGGATTCCATTTAAAAAACAATGTCTGCTATTTATAATAAGCCTTATATCGATCTCTTATGCTGACTAACGAATTATTAAACCTTAGTAGGGGCCAGATAAGGAAGCACATGCACACAATCGACATACAATCGACATATATATTGTGCATGGAAGAGGAGGAACCAGCCTCTTACATTATCTTCGATTGTGAAGCATATTATCTCATTGGAGATATAGACTCCTAGGACTAGAGCATCCAAGGGAGAGTTTTTCCAAAAAGGACCGAGTGAAAAGTCTGTTGAGCCTGATACGGGCGACTGGTCTCTTCATAAGGCACAAACAATCGTGCCAGTTTGACAGAATAATCCTCCTGCTTCGCGGTCGGATTATCTGAACTGTCAAACTGACACTCTTTGTAATTATGCAACAAGTTATCGATGTATAACCTGGTTATTTTGAAGTACTTATATTACTACTGATAAAACAATAAAATCTTTATAATAGCATATTATTATTAATAAAAATTCACGGGTCCATTACCCCAGTTTTAAAGGTGTTGTTTATACGCTTATTACCCAACGGCCTAATCCCATACTGGAGTGTAACAGCACACCCTAGGGCGGCAGGTGAGCCATACGGCACATGCGAATTTTTTCACTAAAAAAGCCCTCGAGAATGATTGTAGGGGATGCGATTCCAGTTTTTAGACTTTTTTTAAAAACTCATACCACAATAAGATCTCTCTAGGCCATTAAATCATGAAGAACTTAAGAGTGGTGTTCTCAAATTATGAAATATTTGACGGTGACAGATTTTTTAAATGGGTACAGCGAGTTATAATACAGGGGCTAGAAAACTCGTGCCAATATAATTATTTCTGTGGTTTACACTTTGATAATTTTGTAGCTGCTTTTATGGGTAATAAATTCATTCATTTTGTGAGGGTTTTTAAGGAATGATTGCCATTGTATTAATGATTTATTGGTGGTGGTTTACTGGGGTGGGTTACGTTGTGTGAATTTTGATAATAAAATTGATTGCTGATACAAACAATAATAATGAGTTAGGTAGCTTAAGATTAACAGAAATGTAGTTTTATACAAATATTCAAAATGAAAGATGAGTATGGTTCATACAATAGCTTTTTTGGCGTGCGTCATCGACCATCGTATGTGACGTATATCCGGGTTTTTGGCATGTAATTTATTTTATTTGCTATTTTGACATATAGCTAACCTTAAATTTGATTAATTAAATCATCATGATCGTATTCAGCCAAATTCGAAAAGGCTATGAAATTAATAATTGCCAGCTTCTTTTTCTAACTGAAAATACTTGAGAACTTTCAAAATGCTGATGTTTTTCCGTGTATCTAGGAATATTTTTGTACTTTTTGAATAAATAAAACAATAAGATTAATATTCACTTTTCATAAATAATAATTGACCGTAAACAACAAAGTACAGACCTGACGAGAACTGTCAGCGGGATATTAGAAAGAGACGTAAGACACATTGTCGCTATGAAAGGTATGTCTGTATTCTATATTGGATATTGTAATTCCCTGCGATTAATAGGTCGCGCTTGCGCGTAATCAAATAATCACATTTTTTTTAAGTCAAAGACTAGGCTTAACGTTTGTAATACACTTAAACAGTTCATTATTGTGATATTTTGATTGGGATTAATCCAAGTCCTGCCTTTTTTCCATTTCTTCCTACGTAATTTGTTAGAAGCACATTAACAATCGATGACGCACACCAAGAAGGGTATTATTTGAACCATATCTATGTTTGTTTATAATAGATAAACTGAGAGAGATCCCAAAAAAATTAATTAGAAATTTGTGACAAAGAAGATAGGACAAAACGAAACATTCATACAGGAAGAGAAGATGAAAAAGGTGGAAAAATTTTACTCGTTCACTCGTCCTTGTTCCATGTTACCGTGAACTGCTGTCCGAGCTCTAAGTTACAGTTTCTGTTTAAAATTACAATTAGCTTCTATTAGTTCCTGTATGAACCTGTAGGTGGACAACGGTCGCCGCGAAAATGTGTCCTATAAAATATGCAAATCTCGCGACAATATTTTTATATCATTTAATAAATTGTGTCATATATATATATGTATTGAATTGATTGTTTTAAGTTAATTTGAAGTTTATTTTCTTCTTTTTAGGGTAATTAAATAAAAGTTTTTTGTTATTTTAACTTGACGTTCCGGAGAACCCCATTGAAATATTTCTGCGTTCAATATTTCATTTTGAATCCTGCTAAATTTCGGTAAAAGTAATCGGTAAAAATCTGATGCTTTCCATTGAAATTCTCAGTAAAAATTCTAATACATTTTAACACCTCTGGTTACCGTTAAATATATTAGATCCCACTCTACCCAGAATTTTTCCATTCGATGACAGAACAGTATATGAAAGTAAAATTTAGAGACAAAAAAAAGTGAGATGTAATACCTAAATACATGATATTAACTAATTTTTCTGCATTTGTTGTTGATACTCAGTTAAAAATAATCAACTTGATATTCACAAATTTGATTTAATTTTAAATTTGTTTTGCGATTATAGCTTTATTAAACTCCGACTTTCTTGTCAATGTTTCGTTGGCAGTTTAAATTGTGTAGGTTTCATTGAGAAAAGTTTATTTTTAATTTGAAGAAATAGGTCATCCAAAAAAATATATCATATTTCCAACATAAATAAACTCAAAAGTATAAGAAATAATGAAGGAAACCAAAAACTTAGCAGATTAGGTATTTTAAAGGATTTCCTAAAATTAGTATAGGTACCTAAAATCGTTAAACTGAAAATGCTAGGTTATTGGGGTTTTAAATAGCAAAATTATATTATTAGATTTTTATGCGATATTGTTGGTTTGATAAAATTTCTTTCCAAACAACTAGTTATACAAAAGTGATTTTGATAATATTTTTGACTCACTTTCACTGCAAATATCTCTGAACACCAATCAAGTAGGAGATTGGGGTTTTCGCTGAACATAATAATTATAATTAATTTTAAATGTACAAATTTTTACTAACTGAAACTTATATAGGAAGTTCAAGATAAATGGTCTCTTTGGAATGTGGAAGCAAAATTCTCTTTATTTCCGAAAATCTGATTTGTTCTAGTTCAATGGAAACATAAGTGAGTTATTTGGCTTTCAGGAATATGCTTCTATTTTTATGATTATTATAGAAACACATTCGTGGACAACAACGTAAAATGAGAAGTGCCAAAAACGCATGACAGTATTCAAAGAACTAGAAAAGTTACATTCTAAAAATACATGTGAATTGCTAATACTTTCGAGATGGATTTTTCGTAAAAAAAGACAACAAGCGACAAATGCTGTCCCAGATCAGAAAAAAATTTTGATAAACGCACCTAAGACATTGTATCAACATTCTTGAGCAAAGAAGAAAACATAGAAGTGCACACACTGCAGGTTTATTTCTTTTACTTGTTTTAACTACGATGCACAGTGTTTACATCTCATATGATGACTCTTTAGTTTTTGGAATTGCATCTGAAATATGCATTATCCAGTTCGTCTCTCATCTCCTGCTGAGATAGCCCGTCTCCCTTTCCCTCCACGTACTGAGCCAGAATGTACTAATTTTATGCCACCTTATGATTTAATGGATATTCTAAGGTAACATTTCATTATTTCTTCACGAAACTGGAAGAAAGTTTATTTTTCATTGTTTTTTATGGATGTTATGCGCATTCCAAAGTGATATGATTAACATAACTTTATACTAACAACTGATAATTTTCTTTGGTCACACGACATGAGTTATTAACAAGTATTAGCTGATCTAATATCAAAACTTATACCTTGTAGGTGCACTTCACTGAATTCCTTTCCCAGTAGACAATAATATTATTAGAATGTCTGGATCTGACTCTGCCTGTATAGTTTTTATTTCACTTGGAAATTTTTGGCTACTTCCATTACGTCAGTTATATTCCACATCTTGCTTTAATTACATATATAATTCAAATTTGTATTTTCACTCTTTCTTAAAATGTTTATTAACTAATATTTAAAATATGTTGTTTTCTTACTTTACGAAAGCAAAATAAAAGACATGATATACCGTTTGCTTTATCTACCCTTCTCAATATATTTATAAAGCATAAGATCATCCCCATTGTTTTTATCTATATCGCGCATAATGTTTATAAAAGGGAAACCGTAAGGGCAAGGTGATGCCCTTAGGGAAATCAGGCGGTGGAAAATTAACATTTAGAAAAAATTAGTTGCGGTAACAAATTGAGAACAACAATGAAAGCTGGTAATGGAAAGGGAGGGATAAGGGGTGTTTTGTGATACTATTAACTTGAATTGAAATTTAATAATTTATTATATGAAAGAGGTTGCTTCACAAAAGACAATATTAACTCCGGTGTTTTTATATTCATTGACTTGGAAAAATGAAATAATGTTCTTTGGAGGAAACTTTTATTAAAAAAAATCTCTTTAAGACACAGTTAAATTTAAAATCTACATGAAAGTGAATATTGGGTCGGGAAACAGAATTTGAATATTTAAAAAATATAGGAAAACGTAAATTCTTAAAAAAAATTCAATTTGTGGAGATATACAGCGTGTCCACGGAAGGAGTATCCTATACCTAGGTGAAAAATTTTCAAATATTAATTTAGGGAAAAATGTTATTCTTTTTGACATTTCTTCACATATTGGCTAATATCTCGGGAAGTCAGACTCCAGGTTTTCATAAAACGAAATAGATCACACAAATGTAAGGCGTGCGTTTTGGTATTTAAACACATCGCTTTAAAGGCGAAAAACAAATATATTTTTCTCATAAGAAATTTTTATTCCGTAATTATTTCCAAACCCTAGAGAGCTAACCCTGCTTTTCAAAACGTTGTGAATAACCTTTCGTAAATATTACGATTCCAGGTTTCCAATCGGATATTTTATTATTTCGAAATAAACTTAGGTATAGATACATATTTATTCAAAATAGGCTCTATTGTGGTAAATTAAATATAAACTAGGAATAAAGTAAAATTATTTAAGTTACTATATGGTACAAATAGAGCAAATTTGGCCGAACAAAAAGGCCGTTGGCAGACCTTGCAATAGAAAGTCGTTATCTCCTCCAAGGAGATATCACTTGTAAATGTACTGTTAGGAGTAACAGCTTGACTCGCCTTTTTGATTCTCTTGCAGAATCTTCAAAATGTTCATATTCCACGTGATCTTCTTCGTCAGGGATGTCGACATCACTACAACACAAGGTGTTGTAGTGATCGGGAGCATTTATTATGTTCTCAAGCTCTGGATTTTGAAGAGGTCTTTTAAAACGATTTCTATTCATTTTGCACGTAGAAGTGTGTAGGAATAATAAAAATAATATCTGAAAAATAAGGAAACTAAGTTAACATACACTTGACACATAATTGTTTCATAATAACTAACCTCTCGTAATTATCTCGAGGGTATCCCTGATTTACAGGTTACCAAATATGTAAACACTTTCTAACACTGTGTAGACACGATACTGACCATAAATGAGAAAACTACTTAGACGCCCGGGACTCAGGAATGCGCGATTTAAGAATACGAAGACAATTTACAATTCTATTTCGTGAAATTTACGCGAGGTTCTCTTTCTAGGGTTGAGAACAACATAATAGAAATTGCAAATTTGAAATTACGAAACACATACAAAATTATGAAAAACAATGAAAATTCAATATCTATTATGTATTGAGATTGCCTATGTCACAGAAATTCACTTACTTGAAATCGGATAGTAAATGCATTACCAGCAGCAATTTTTAAAGTGATGTACTGTTGGAGAGTGCCTCTGTAGCTGTAGTTTCGCATGATGTTAGTCTGCATTATCTACAATATTCGTAACCGGCAAAATTATAGTTGACTATAGTATCTAAATCATATAAGATAATACATAGGTATGTGTATCCAAGTAAGTATTTTTGGCAAGTTCACTTTAAAAAAATGCCATTAGGTACGTAAACATTAAAACTAAAATTTGTATAATAGCCTTACAACATTATCTTCTTTGGCATCAACATTCTGAATTTCAGCATGCATAATACTTAAATATACATTAGTATCAGCTTCTTTTAGATCAGTCATACCATATTTTATACACATCTTGTGAAACACAGCGCATGCGTTTATTATTTTGCACGCTTTTTGTGAATGAGAGTGCAATGTTCTATATCTTAGCAGAAATCAGAAACAACTACTCTTTGGGCTATGTGCACCTTCAGATATGGAATTATACTTAATTGTACGCGAGAAAGAACTGAATAAATCAATCAGATTCAAATCTCTTGTCCAGTTTGGGGATTATAAATTATAATATAACCTTCATTTTTATTTCCTCCTGGAATATTTCCACTTGACCTTTTTATACACTTAGCACTCCGTTTTCATTATAAAGATCACGATCTCATTTTTCAGTGTTTTTTAAGTCGTTTTCAGCGCCTTTTATTCACGTTTTCAACTCCTCTTTTTTTCAAATTAAAGCACCTTCATTAGGAATAACTAATTTTTAAATTCGCTTTAATTTTCAACTGTTGCCTTATCCCTAATTAGAATAGAGCCCAATTAAATTGCCACTTTGTTTCGACGAGATCAAAAACAGACAAAGTGCACAAGGCGCGTTCTTTTCTTTTTCTCAAGACATCCTGCCGACAAAAAATTAATTATAAGTCACAAAGAAGCTCTCCCGTAGGATGAGAAACGCGCCTGTCAGAGAACAACTTCCTCCCGCAAACTAATTACTGCAGGTACGGAAATGCCACCCAGCGTCCCATCCGCCTACTCTATTTGACCTCGTGATTTTGAATTTGAAAATTAAAAAGTATTGTCTAAGTATCCTTTGATACTATATTATTTTTAAATACGAAAATAAAGAAGGTGTAAAAATATGGAGTTTTACCATTATTATATCTGCAGTGTGTTTTACCAAAAAATAAACAGAATTATTTTGATGAGATAGGTATATTACTTTTTAAATGTCTTACTATAAAAACAACTCCCAAATCCCCTTTATACTAAACGCTTTGGAAATTGAAATACAAGTTAAAACTTCAAGTTTTAGAAACTTATGAAATATGTATCCGCAACAATACCCCTTTCCAGTAATTTTTTTTATTGTTTCTATTTAAAAAGTTTTATGAAAAATGTTACATTCTTTTTTTCATAAAAAAAATATTTAAAAAGCAAGCATACGCTTGGAATGTGTCACACATCCATCTTTAGTGACGTCATTTATTCATAATAGAGAATAATTGTACAGTAATACCGAATACTGAAAGTATTCGAACCATTTTCACGGCAGAAGGGAAGTGAACAGGAGATTTGTGGTGTGTCCTGCTTACTTATCAGGAGACGATGCGGAAAAAAGGAATGCAGGAATGCAGGAATGCAGCTGAAAAAGAGAAGTGAGGATTTTGAGGCCAAAGCACACTATACTGTATGAGGCAGCACGAGCAGTAATGCTAGAGATATTTATATCTTAAATTTAATCTCATGTTACGAATAGAAACTTAGAGTTAGCAGTCTGAATGGGTGAAATTAATAATAACAAAACAATTAGCTTGTGTCGGACGAAAAAATATGTTCGGATCAGTATTCCCGCATGTTAACACTTTCACAAAGTCCTAGCTAAAGATGGATAACGATAAAGAAAGTGGGTTTGATTAAGAAAGTTGATGACACATATAAAAACAAAATAGAAATGTCTCAATTCTGGACAATAGGCAACAGTCTGGCATGAGAGGTAATACCAAAGCTGAAAAGGCAAGATTAAAGTCGTGTACTTGCCTAAGTATCAGGTCTAACAGAAGCGTGTATTTAATTGGATAGGCATATTAGGAAAAATTTTCTCCTTGACAGCCACTACTTTATCACCAGCATGCCTATTAATTAGAAAAATCCTGTGACACAGCATTATACCAACTGATGTCAAAAATTAAGGTTGTCCTAGGAAATCAAGAAATAGGTCTCGGAGCATTTCTTGATATAGACGGAGCGTTCGACCACACCTCCTTTGATTTCGTGATAGCTGCTGCTACAAGGTGTGGAGCTGACGACACCATTTGTAGGCGAATGAAAAACATGCTTTCTATCAGCAACGACAACCTTATTTGGAGATTTTATGGAAGTATCGATAATGGAGGCATGTAGAGCCTCGTCATAGACGAACTCCTGGAGGAACTGAAAAGGGAGGAGATATACACCCAAGGGTATGGAGATGATCTGACAATACTTGTACTGGGAAAATACCCTAATGTTATATCGGAGCTGATGCAACAAGCTTCGAAAACAGTGGAGATAAAGTGTAGGAGGAAATGCCAAAAACTACATTCATTCCCTTCACTAGATTTAAACTACTAAGCCTCTTCAACGTGCAGCTGTGTCTAAGACAGGACGTCAAGTATATGGGTATAACTCTGGATACAAAACCAATAAAGGGAAAATGGACCTAATGGCTGCCATATGGACGATAGAGAACACATGGGCGATAGAGAATACATGGGGACTAAATTCACGGATCGTACAATTGCTGTACTAAATTGCGGTGAGACCCATGGTTACTTAATACCTATGGAGCCGAACTTAAGCTATCAAAACTTCAGAGGCTTGCTTATCTGTGCATAACGAGTAAGAAGCAGATCGACTTCAGCAAAAGAAGCTATTCTCAGTTCTCACCTTTTGTTCTGTATGTCAGGGCAGAAATAAGAATGGCTGCATACAGACTGGAATGCAAGGGAAATTGAAGGAACCAACACACATAGTCATTACAGAATTACAGATGTTATCACAAACTACTCGTTTCTTAAAATGAGAAGTCATAACATTAGGGCCACAATTAAGTACAATCAACCATACCATATCCAGCTAATGTGGGATGGGCTGGAAGCATGCAATCAGGAAGGAGCGTTGGTGTGGTACATAGACGGATCTAAAACTGACATAGGATCAGGAGCTGGAGTTCATGGTGCTAGACCCAAGTGCATTGTTGGAGAAGCTTGCATCCGTAATCCAGGCAGAAATCTACGCTATCGGCACGTGTTTGCAAATGAACATAGAAAGGGAATATAGAGTCCTGATTCTTTCAGATAGTCAGGCAGCACTGAAATCTTTAGCATGTCACCAGATCAGATCTAGACTCGCCTGGAAGTGCTTACAAAAACTATTATTCCTGGCAAACTGTAATAGAGTAGCTCGGTCCCGGAGCACAAAACTATTGTGGGCAATAAAAAGGCAGATACTCGAGCACCACAGGTTAGTGTGACCAAAGGAAGCACATGCATTCCTACCTATCTGTCGGATGTGCATGGAAAAGAAGGAAACAGCCTATGACAGTTTAAAAAATTACTTGCACGGCACCTTAGCACATCAAAATTTCATATTTCATCACCAAATTATCACACTTTTTTAAAAAGCGAGGACAAAAACGAATTTTTAAATTCTACCCTGGCTTACCTAACATACCGTCAAAACACCATTAACTCAAAGTGTATGCAAGGCTGTTATTGTTCTGCAGTCAGATGTTTTCGGTATTGACTTTAAACTGGCGCCCCTACAATGACCAGACCAGGAATTTGAATACATGGAGCTCGATCCAGTGGCGCATCCAGAGTTTGAGTCTGGGGGGTAGGTAGAGGCAATATTTAAGTAAGACTTTAAAAAATTTTGTGATGAAAAGTTTGTGTCTGTGACAAAAAAACTTGTTCCTTGTCCTTATAGCTAGTGGCGCTCAGTCGTCGAAAGTAAGAATGCGCTGCTGCCGGATCGAACAAAAAGTCACTGCAGTTGATCTTTATTCCTGGGGGGGTAATTACCCCCATTACCCCCCCCCCCCCCGTATATGCGCCCCTGGCTTGATCTTCTTATATAGAATGTGTATGATTTAAATTTTAAATACTATGATTGTAATGATTTTTTGTTATTATTGCGACTTCAATCCTCTACTGATAGAGTAGTTAGTTCAAAAAAATTAATTCTCCTCTAAGTAGGTTGATTTAGTTGATATTATTTTTCTTCCAAATTTTTCGATAAACAGTTTCTGCGATACATGTACCGTTACCTCCTACAATCAGACACTCGGTACAAAGTTTTTACAAAAAATAAATATTTTTTAACTACGAAACAGTTTTGCCTTTATCCTTCCAACAAACGACTAAGAATGTTTCTCCGAAGCAATTCACGAAAGTAAGAAATGAATGAGAATTTAGCGGACATTGTATACATTTCAGAATTCTTCAGTCGGCATTCGTGCAAATTTAAAATCTCAACGAAAAAGGGTAGAAACCAAGGCGCCCCCTTACCCTGAGGGACTAAAAGAAAATCTACATAAAAAATAAACTCGTCTCGCGCCGCAATTCCAGCACAAACGCCAACCATTAGCGGATAGGGGTGGATAGGGGAGATGGGGGTAGAGACGGCCATTGTTTAGCGTTCCCCGAAATTAATTTATTTTTCTTTAAAATTTTCCATCTCCTTACACAGATCCGGACTGCGCTATTTGAAAAACGAAATTGGTAAATATTAATGAAAAAGAAGTAGCGAATATAAAATTTCTTTTTAACCCTTTCGCTGCTAAAGCCTGATTTTTCGCAAATTTTTTTCGTGCTCTCACTGCGCGAGGCGTTTATATACGCAAGCATTTATTTTTATGTTATGTGCTGAAATTGATTATTTCCGTTATCGTATGACGACGCTTACAATATCAGACAACGATTCGGCCAATGAAGACCAAATCACATGACTTCATTTCACACGTCTTGAGCAATGGGGACCCGTCACCAGATTTAGGTGTTATGTTCCATTATGCATAGTACCCAGGCTTCAAGCGATACCACACTGTAAAATGTTTTACAACACGAGTTACGTAGTATACTTTACCTACGACTTACTTGTACTTGTATTTATAAGAAGCATAAGAAATAACAGTTACATAATTAGAGGTGCTTGGTAAACTCCATCTCTATTACTCTATTACCAATGAAAAAAGCACATTGAAGAACTAACGTTTAATCATCATTAATATATTGTTGATAATCAAAAGTCCATTTTTCAATTATAATCAATACATACTTTTATGCCCAATTTCACCAACCATTTCCTAAAGTAAGGTAATACCTAAATCAGATTTTGGAATTACAAAATAGAATTTACGTTTCACCATGCGCTAAGAAACGCCTAGACATGATAGAAAATACCCAATATTGTCAATCTCAAGTAATGCTTAGCGCGTGGTAAAACGAAAATCTCACTTAGCAATTCCAAAATCTAATTTAGGTATTACGTAACTTTAGGAAATGGTTGGTGAAATTGGGCATTAGCCCTTCGGGCTTTTCATAGTTAAGCGTGGCCATATCGAATGATTTCAAATAGTAAATTTTAAATAAAATGGCGATGTCTATTGACAGTTGCTAAGATGTTGCTAGGGAAGCCGTGCGATTCACTTTACAGCTGTTCGTTTTTTTTTACCGTGCGTAATAGAAGTCATTACATTGATACCGACTGTGTCGATTACGGGGGGGGGTCGTAGGTAAAATTTCTTACGCACTCACGGAATTACGCACTTTTCCATTCGTGCGTAAAATGCTTCTTACCACACACGTTACGTTTTATTTATACTATTAAGTTTCCTGATAAATGCTTTATAACGTTTATATTTACTAGTATAATAAATGTTATATTTCGAGTTTTTATAGCGTTTGCGGACATATACCTACGTTTGGAGCAGTTTGGTGACGAATTACCGTGTTTGAAAATATGGTTTTTCGTGCACGTGCTGCTCCAGACGGATTTATTCGTAAGCGCTAAATAATTGCGCACTGGTGGCACGACTTATTTTTAAGAATTTAGCAGTGAAAGGGCTAATGTTATTAGAAATTAGCTGCAAAATTGAATGATACTTATATTTATAATAAGTATAATGGTGCGAAGGTTATACTGATAGCTTCACTTCAAAAAGGAACGAGTCTATTCTCAAACAGTGACATTTTTTGTCGCATGCGAGATTATACTTTTGTCAATCAAGGATGTATACAAAAAAGCAAAATCTCGCTTGCGACAAAAAATATCACTGTATGAGAATAAACCCCCTGGGTTGAAGTTTAAAATATAGATAATATTCAAAAAGTGAAAGGTAATCAGCAAGAATACATGACACCAGTGCCTTTACGTATAAGTATAAGTGGATATTAAGGTCTTTAAAACACGCGCGATTTTTCCAGCACGACGGCAAAGCCGGAGGGCTCGGAATAGAGCAAGTGTTTTAAAGACCATTTATCCACGAATACTTTACGCTATTTTTTTATTGGTGCACTTTGAAATTATAAATACTGGTCTATAACTACTGCAACAACAAGAAATGGAAATCATAGATGGAAATAAGAACTAAATGTCAAATGGTTGAGTTCGTGTTAGGTATATGATGTATACCTTGCGTTGTCATGGAAATGAGCAAAGCATAAACTAATTTGTATTTTGATGGAAGTTCAACTTTATTAAGTTCTGTGAATGTGAATAGTATTGATTTTAATACCATTTCCTAAGATTTGAAAAATCGAAATATTAATATTTCAAACAATACCAACGGCACTTTCCATTTTAATTTATAAATTTGACATTGTTATATATTGTTCGAATGAAGGTTTTGACGTTACAAAGTACTCCTGTCAGATCAATAATAAAAAAGTTGTCATTTACATGATTTAGACCATAGATTTAGACTTCGTTTCTCGAGTTGTTGATGTTGCCACGGTAACTTTAAGACACGCGCGTTTTTTAAAGTTCGATTTAAACACGCTGGTGCGTGCTTTAAATAGATAAAATGGTTCACCAATAAAAAAAATCTAAATAGAATAAAAGCTCATAATAGAATTTTTTAAATATTCAAAAATGCTACTAGAGCGCGTGTGCGCTCTGGCACAGTTATATCGGTCACTAGTAAAACTTACTGTGAATTGTCAAACTAAAATAAGCCATGGATAACATTTACACCTAAGTGCATTTCATAAAAATTTATGAGTGTAGTAAATATCTTCGTATGAGGATATTACCAGTACTTTGTCAAGATGCTTGGTTAATAAACAAATTAGATGGAAAGATTTAGTTAAATTCTAAAAATGACAAATACAATAATTGTGACATTAACATTAAAAACATTTGTGTCATCTGCTGACTTGTTTATAGTCAGTACAGAGTGATCGACATGTATTTTCCACCATTCGACCATCCTGAACATTATGTTTGTCCTCAAACATAGTCGTTCAATTTGCAAGGCCTTCGTACTTTCCTTTTTGGTCTATTGTTAGAATTTGTATTTTCGATGTTAGCAGCATCTTCTGTTTCAACATCAGATTCGGGTTTCCATTCTTCTCCGCTATCATCAACATCTTCGTCGCTCTCTTCATTCTCATGCTCCGCTAATTCAATGATTTCGAATTCTGTTTCTTCCTGTTCTTCTTGATCGTCATTTTCGTAGGGTGACATCTCGGCTGGTATGGGAATGCGGCGAAGAACTTAGAAGACTGGCGACTCGGAACAGTGTAACACTGGAGTGGGTACCAGGTCATAAAGGAATCGCAGGCAATGAAAAAGGTGACGAACTCGCAAGAGTAGGATCGTCAACTCTGATGAACGGACCCGAACCTGCTGTGGGCATCCCCAGATGCTTAACCAGGTCATGGTTAAAAGGGTGGTTGAAAGAACAGCACAAGAAATACTGGAAGAATACGACTGGGCAAATACATGGGAAGAAATTCATAAAAGAACCATCAGAAAAAGTAGCGAAAGAACTGCTCTCAATGAGTAGGAACAAACTGCGCACCACTACGGGGCTACTTACGGGACACTTTCCCACAAAGGAGCACCTAAACAAAATAGGGCTGTACAACGGAGACCTTACATGCAGAAGATGCAAAAATGTTACCGAAACAGCTCTGCATATACTATGCAACTGTGAGTCGCTGGACCACAGAAGGCAGAAACTTCATGGTAGAACCCAAATGACTCCAGAAGACTTCTACAATCAACCAGCTAGATTAGATTAGATTAGATTAAAATTGGAGTGGCTCCTTGTCCTATCCCACTGCGACCTTTGCAGATCTATTGTGGTCCTCCCTATATTAGAGCTCGATATCCAGCTTTATTCTTTTTATTAGACTTAATAGCCTGGTTACCGCCTCCTTTGCGTAGCTCTCTGCCTTCGGTTTTTCTTCCCCGAATAAGTGAAACCGCAACCTTGCTAGGCCTTCACACTCACAAAGTACGTGCTCCGCGGTTTCTTCTTCTTCCTGGCAGAACCTGCATAGGCTGTCTTCTGCTAGTCCAATTGTGTGCATATGTTTCCTTAGCCTACAGTGCCCTGTGAGCATTCCCACTATTATCCTCGTCGTTTCTCGACTTTGGCGTAGTAGGTCGTGTGACAGTTTGGCCGAAGGGCTTTTAAGGAATAGTTTAGCGTGTCTTTGTCCTGGGGTTCCATACCACCAGTTCAACGCCTGGTTGTTTATCCATTTGTGGATGCTTCCTTTACTTAGGCATTTGGCAATTCCACAGGAAGGTTCTGGCCCTATCATGACCTCCGCTGCTCCCTGCTTGGCTAATTCATCGGCCTTTTCATTGCCTTTTATTCCTTGGTGGCCTGGTACCCAGGCTAGGGTTACTTTATTATGACTACCTAGTCTGTTGAGGGCCTTGCGACATTCCCACACCAGATTCGATGTTATCTTATATGAGCGTATCGCCTTTAGTGCTGCTTGGCTGTCAGAGTAGATGACGATTCTTTGGTTATTCACCTCCCGTCTTATCAACTCCTCTGCACAGCATTGCACCGCTATTACCTCTGCCTGAAAGACAGTGGCATGTTTCCCTAGGCTTAGAGAGATCGCTATCTTCTCCTGTACCCCGTATATTCCGGCTCCTACTCCAGAGTCTGTTTTAGAGCCATCAGTGTACCAGTTGAGATTCGCCATTATGGGAGGCCCTGCTTCCCAGTCCTTTCTCTCTGGAATTACGATTGTATATTCGTTTTTAAAACTATATTGTGGGGCAATTTGATCCTTTGGCATTCCCAGTATTGGATCTGCCTTTATTCCATCATATAGTTCTTTGTAGACCTTACCGTGTTCTTGGCTTATCGGAGAAGATCCCTGTGATAATCTGTGGCTAACAGATCTTGCATTTCCTTGAATAAGTATATGCAGTGGTGGTAGGTTTAGTATCACCTCCAGAGCCGCTGTCGGAGTCGTCTTCATGGCCCCTGTGATACTCAAGCAGGCCTGCCTTTGAATACCACTTAGCTGCCTTTGCGCTCCGATCTGCAGTGTCCTGGGCCACCAAACAATTGATCCATAGGTTATCATTGGCCTCACAACCTGTGTATATAACCATTTGGTCATGCTAGGATTTAATCCCCAATTCTTTCCACACATTTGCCTGCATCTTCCAAGAGCGATTCTGGCCTTATGTGCGGTTTTTTCAATGTGGGAGTTCCAATTGAGCTTCTGGTCAAATATTACCCCTAGGTATTTAACTTCATTCGCAAATGGAATCTCCACTCCGTTGATTTGCGGCTTTTGTAGTCCTTGCAATTTTCTCTTTTTTGTAAACGGTACCAGTGTAGTTTTGTAGGGGTTCACTGCTAGTTCCTCCTCCCTACACCAGCCACTCACTATATCAAGCGCCATTTGGGTGCGCTCCGATACTGTGTCCGGAAACCGTCCTCTTATGACGATGGCAAGATCGTCCGCATACCCCAGGCACCGAATACCTTTGTCTGATAGCCGTACTAGAAGCGTGTCTACTAGGATCGCCCACAAAAGGGGCGATAAAACGCCTCCTTGAGGACAACCCCTTTCCACACCCGCTGTGATGGTTGCCTCCCCCAGGGTGGATGTGATTATCCTATTCCCTAGATTAGCTGCAAGCCACCCGCAGATGATGGGTTCGACCCCCCTTCTTTCCATACACCTTGTTATAGATATTGGAGAAGCATTATTGAATGCTCCCTCTATATCCAGAAAAGTAGCTACTGCTATTTCCTTGTCGTCGATCGACTTGGACAGTAGCCTATTTAAATCGTCCAGAGCCAAGTCTGTTGACTTACCCTGTTGATACGCATACTGACTCTCGCTTAGAGGGCGAGTTTTCAGAGCGTTGTCCTTTATGTACCTATCCACTAGCTTTTCCAAAGTCTTGAGCAGAAAGGACGTTAGGCTAATTGGTCTATATGACTGGGGCGTTTGGTCAGAAATTCTACCTGCCTTCGGAAGGTATATGACCTTCACCTTCCTCCATATTACCGGAGTATGCCTTAAAGCTAAGCTAGCCTTGAAGATCTTACTTAGTTGTGGCGCTAATGCCTCTTTACCTTTCTGCAGTAGTACCGGATAGATTCCATCCTCCCCTGGTGATTTAAAGGGTTGGAATTCGTCTATGGCCCACCTTATCTTATCTGGTCTTGTAATGTCAGTGGCAAGTTGCCAGTCTTCCCTACTGGGTCTACCTGCCTCTTGGGGATTGCTGACTACCTCCTGCATACTCAGATCAATGGTGGCTCCAGGAAAGTGTGCTTTTGTCAACAGCTCCAAGGTTTCCTGTGCCGTTTCTGCATAGTCTCCGTCCGTTTTCTTGAGGAGACTCACCTTGTCTTTAGAGCCATCCTTGGACAAAACTTTGTGGATTCGGGAGCATTCTGTGGTCTCTAGAACCTCCTCACAGAATCTTCTCCATGAGTCCCTTTTGGCCTTCCGGATCTCCTTATTGTATAGAGTGAGCTTACTCCTGTATAGGTCCCAGTTTTGGTTGAGTTTGGCTCTATTAAATAACCTTCTTACCTCGGTTCTTAATCCCTCTAGGTAATTGTTCCACCAAACTGTGTTCCTTTTGCGTTGCCTTGTTCGTTCTGGGCAGTTTTCTCGGTAGGCATTCAAGATTGCCTCATTAACCTGATCAACTGCCACTTCTAGGCTTTCTCTCCCTTTTATAGTGACTGTCCCTTCCTCAAGTGACTCTCTGAGGGATTTATTGTATCCTTCCCAGTTCGTCTCTCTTGGATTTCTGAACTTACTCATTATTAGGGGTGGTGACTCAAGATCGAATCTTATATGCCTGTGGTCGGAACATGATGGTTCCTGTGAAACCCGCCAAGCTACTATGTTATCACTTATTCTGCTGGTACTCAAGGTCAGGTCTAATACCTCTTTCCTAACTGCCGTGACAAAAGTAGGCTCAGTACCTTTATTGGCAATGAATAACCCTTCCCTAAGTATGAATTCATAAAATGACTCACCTCTTTTATTGATGTCCGTGCTGGCCCAGATGGTATGGTGGGCGTTGGCATCGCATCCTAATATAAGCTGCATGTCCCTCTCTCGGCAATAGTCTACTGCAGCCTTCAGTACCTGTGGAGGGCATGCTGGCTCTTCTCCCGGACAGTAGGCAGAACAGACGACTACACTCTTCGTCCCGCCCTCGGTTTGGTATGAAAGGACTCCTATAACAAAATCCCCAGAGCATAACCCCGAGATTAGTACACAATTAACCCTTTCACTATGTATTATACATGCTCTTGGCCTTAATGCTGGCTTATGATAGAGTAACGTACCTGTTTGTGGTTTGAGGCCTGCTATGGTCCTTCCATGTACCCATGGTTCCTGCAGAAGGGCTACGTCTATGCCTTCTTTCTCCCACCTTCGACACAACACGGCACTAGCTGCCTTGGCGTGTTGAAGGTTGGCCTGCAGGAACCTTACGCTGTCCTCTAGGTTGAAGACGAGGAGTCTTCTATGGGCTCTGTGACCTTGGTTGGCTCCCCCAGCTCCATGGCTTCAGCCTCCTCTCTGACCAATGACGGTCTTTTGAGAGGGCTTGTGCCACTTTGTGGGTCGGCTTTCCCAGGTCTAACCTCTGTAGAAGATCCTCCCTTCTTCTTCCCCTTCTTCTGCACCGGTCCTTTTCCCCTCAGTTGTGGTCTTACCGCCTGTGGGGAAGGCGCTTTGGTGGTTGTGCCGGTGGAGGTTCCTGGTTTTGAAGCCTTGTTCTCCACTGCACCTTTGGACTTGGGTCCTCGCTCCTTGACCTTGAAATTAATCCGGCCCATTCCAAAGTAAGGACTCATGTCCAGCCTTTTGATCTCCTCCAGGGATTCCTCATCCATGGAGAAGGTCCACATTTGCCCCTTTTCCATCGGGGTGTTTCCCCAAATGGTCCAGAGGGATGTTTTTAGCTTCCGGTTGCTCACCTTCAGCCTGTTTAGGATCCGTTCACCCTCCAGTCTCACGCCATCCTCATCTGGGACATAAACATAGCAGGCAGCTGCCGGTCTCGGTAGGCTGTCCCCCCGAAGGGTCCTGAGACTTGCATTGTCCCAGGGAACCAACGAAGGAACTACTCCCTCCAACCAGTCAGCGCTCGCCACGTCCGCGCATGTTACTAGAAGGTACCCGGGCTTCTGTGTGCATTTGACGAATCTCAACCAGCTAAGAACCTGTATGAGCTAATACAGGGAACGGATTGGCTGAATAGGTTGTAGTCAGAACACTAGGAGTATCCACAATAAGCCCAGGAGGCTGAGGTGGTGCCGGCGAAAGGACGGCTCCGAAGAGGAAAAAAAATCATCTTCTTCTGCATTTCTATAGATTTTCATTTGACATACATGAGCCACTGTATTCAAATTCGATCCTCCATCTTCTTTATTCAATTTTTCCAATTTGTAGGTATTTCCAGGAAGTATTTCAATGACAACATATGGTCCACGATATTTTAGTTGAGTTTTTGTCGGTTGTCCAGTAGCTACATGTGGTTTACGTACTGCTACAATATCGCCCACATCAAACTTAACACCTTCATACCGTCTTTTATCATAATACATTTTATATTTCTTTTGGTTCCTTCCTGCATTTTCTTTCACTTTATTTCGGATTTCTTCATGTCTTGTTTCTTCAGCTTTTCTTTCAGCAAAATGTACAAGTCCTGCATCTTCGAAATTTGGTTGAAATCCATAGAGACATTCGAATGGTGTGAACCCAGTAGTTTTATCAACTGCGCCATTCAACCTCTCTACTGAACTCAAAGTTTTGTCCCATTTATCATCTTTAAAATTCACTGAAGATACAATGCATGGTACAATAGTTTTGATTCTATTTTCAGCCATTCCATTCGCTTGCGGGAACTGTGCAGCAATTAGCTTCAATTTTATATCAAATTTCTTACAAAAATTTGTAAATTCAGTACTTGTGAAAGCTGTTCCTCGATCGCTTACAATCACTGTTGGTGCTCCATACTCATCTATAAAAAATTCTATTTGCCTAATCGTTTCTTCTGATCTTGTACTTCTCAAAGGATATAATTTGACAAATCGTGAGAAAGCACAAACGATCACGAGTACATACATTTTTCCGCTAAAACTCTTAGGAAAAGGTCCAAGATGATCAATATGAATTTTAATCATTGGTCTTGCAGGAATTTTTGGTGAACATAGCATTCCAGCTTTCTTTCCACCCGGAACTTTAGTAAGAAAACACTCAAAACATCCTTGAATATGTCTTCTCACATACCTCCGAATTCCTTTGAACCAGAATTTTCTTAAAATAGCAGATACGGTACGATCTAATGCCCAATGACCCATTAAATCATAGTATTTTACAACCGTTGCTTTCCTCATAGAATCTGGAATCACATAAAGCCATTTATTTTCTCCGTTAATTTTTATTTCTTTGTAAGTATAACCTTCCATTTTCTATTGCATAATTCTTTATCATGTTCTCTTCTTTCTTACTTCTGTCTTCTTTTCTTTCTGTATAATTTCGACAATCTGTTTCAACTTTTCATCATTCTTTTGAATCATCAACACTCTGTCTTCTTCGGTTACAATTACAAACATATTCAATCTATTTTCGTATACTTCTTCGATCATACCTTCTTCGGATGGTTCTTCAACAGGTGCTCCACTCAAGCTATCTACATGAGACATTCTATCACCAGCTCTATGCCTGATTTCAAAATCATACTCAGCCAGAGTAGTATACCATCTAGCAATTTGTGGTAGAAGAGTTTTTTTCGCATTCAGAAAGACTAAAGCTTGACAATCACTTACAACTGTAAATTTTATACCCAACAGCATTGGTCTTAGTCTCTCAGCACACCATACTATCGCCAATAATTCCAGTTTGGAAGAATGATACATCTTCTCAACATCGCTCGTTTTCTTGGATACACAATATATGAGATGCATTCTACCATCCGTACCTTCTTGTAATAGCATTCCTGCGATACCTAAACTAGATGCATCGCAATGAAGTTCCGTTTTGGCTTTGGGACTATACAATTGTAAAATTGGTGCTTTTTGCAACAAGTCTTTTAAATCATCAAAAGCTTTCTGTTGTTCTTGTTGCCACGAGAAATTTGTGTCTCCTCTTGTTAAATCTGATATTGGTCTTGTTATCACTGCATAATTATTAATGAATCTACGAAAAAATCCAGTCAATCCTAGAAACCGTCTTACATCGTGTTTATTTTTCGGTATCGGAAATTCACTAATAGCATTCATTTTTCTCCCTCCAGGAATTATTCCATCTGCAGTCAATTGAAAACCAAGGAATTTCACAGATTTCTTTCCAAATTCACATTTATCAAGTTTAAAAGTTAATTTTGCTTTCAATATTGCAGCAAATACTTGTCGTAGTTTATCCAACATTTCGGTCCAATTTATAGCTCCGAACAAAATATCATCTAGATACGATACAGCAACCGTATTTCTCAAAGGTCCTAGAGCCAAACACATGAGTTTCGAAAACTCAAAAGGGGCATTCACCAAACCAAAACACATTCTTTGAAATTCAGCCGTACCATCGGGATAGATAAAAGCTGTCTTCGATTTTGATTCTTCGTCAAGTGGTATTTGCAAATAACCTGACATCAAGTCCAATGTACAAAATATTTTACAACCAGCTAACAACTCAAAGCAATCGTTAATATGAGGAATTGGAAAGGTCTTTAACTCGGTTTGTGCATTCAATCTTCGAAAATCTACAACGAGTCTCTTCTCTCCAGACGCTTTCGGTACGAGAAATGCTGGCGATGCATATGATGAGTTCGTATCACGTACAATACCAAACTCACGCCACTCGTCAACAGTTTCTTTCATAGTTTGTCTATTTTCCAAATTACAACGATAAGCTTTTCCCCTAACGGGTTTGTTGTTGTCATTTATATTCACTGTCATTAAGTCTGTGCATCCTAATTCAGACAAATTCATCGCAAAACATCCACGAAATTCATTCAACAAATCCAAAAGTCTGTTTTTGTCTTCTTCAGGTACTTCTATATCAAAATTTATCATGTCTAGAGTAATAGTGGCTCGCTTATGATCAATAAAAGTTTTGCTGTCAGTTTCATTTTCGCAATTACTTCGAATTTCACCGAAACGATCTCCAGCTTTCAAACTTATATTTTGATTCGTCATTACTGCTAGACTTCCAACTTTTTCTCCAACTTGAATATCAACAAAATTCAACGTATTTCTTTTAAAATTTACATCAGCTTGTATCAAAACTTCAGTTTTTCGTTGAGCTTCTTTCCATTTCATGTTCCTGAATGGATCTTCATATTTGTAGCCAAAATGTAGTTGTTCGCCAATTTTAACATATGCAATCCAAGGTAATTCGGTAAAAGTTCTTCAATTTCCTCCTCAACGTCATCCAATGTTAATATAAGCTTCGTGATTTTCTTACTCTTCACGCTCTGGCCTCCAAAACCAAATAAATTTTGATCAGTTGGTTTGCATGGTAGATTGTGAGCAGATATTACTTTTTCTTTTATTGTACAAACTGCACTACCTGGATCTACAAATCCCGTTATATTCAGATGTTGATCAATCTTTACTGATCTAATAAATTTTTGGATATTATCAACTTCATTATTTCCCTTATATACCAAAGATTGTGCATTACTTGAACTTCCTTCATGTGAAACGTTAGCAGCAACTGAAGATTGATTTGTATTTTGTGGACAATTTCTTTTCATATGTCCTCTTCCTTTACATTTGTAGCAAATCAGTCTAGATTTTTTATCCTTTTCTTGAACTTCCCTTATAGAATCAACATTTTCTGTTTCAATACTAGTACCTTCTGTAGAATCTTTACTAGCATTATCAGAATCACCAAAATAATTCTTATTTCTGTTCCAAAAATTACGATGAGCTTGATATTTATTGTGGTTATCAAAATTAGCTTTATTGTTGATTTTCTCGAATTTCACAATATCGTGTAATAATTCATCGGTATCTGTTGAATTTTTAGCCATCAAACCAGAAATAATATTTTTATTTTACAATTACTTGCTCCTTGATTTCATCAAAATCATATCCTAAATTTCTGCAAAGCGACACCTTATCTTGAAAATAAGAATACACCGATTCTGTTTTACCTTGTATTCGTTTCTTCATCTTTTCCCACATATCATCCTTACTCAGTTTAAAATCATAAGTTTTCTTAAAACTTGTTTTAAAATCTTCAAAAGTCCTAATTTTAGAAGTCCTTTCAATTAACCATTTTCTAGCTGTGCCTATCATATGAATCTTAGCTATTTCCAAGATAAACTCTTGCGGCCAATTGTGTAGAACAGCTGCACTCTCAAGACTATTAAGCCAATCCATAGCAGGTTTTCCTAGATTCTCTCCATTGAAATCGTTTATACTTTTACTAAAATCGGGAATAATATGAAATTCTTTATTTTCATGTGCGTTAGTAGACCTTTCAAGCAGTTTTAAAAACTTTTCTTCCGAAGCTAGTCTATTACGCTCCATAGTTAACATCATCTCCATAAATTTATCCATCAGAGTACCCTGCGATGCTGAACCTTCAGACGTGCTATTTGGAGTACCTCCTTCTGCCATGTCGTTAACCACTTCAGGAACCAGAAGAAAAACCAAATCAGTCTCGAAAATCGCGCCAACACAAAACTCGTCGAAAATTGCTTAATAACCAGATGGAACCACTTCTGAATTGTAGTAAATATCTTCGTATAAGGATATTACCAGTACTTTGTCAAGATGCTTGGTTAATAAACAATTTAGATGGAAAGATTTATTTAAATTCTAAAAATGACAAATACAATAATTGTGACATTAACATTAAAAACATTTGTGTCATCTGCTGACTTGTTTATATTCAGTACAGAGTGATCGACATGTATTTTCCACCATGAGTTTAATTATAATAAAGAAAAAGTACAGCTGCTCCATCTACTGTTATTTTTCAATTAACAATTTAGGTATTTTTATAATCAAGTGGTAGAAACGGGTACGTTTCGGCTAATACATCCATATTTTTGAAGTAGCGGTGCTGCTAACGTCTCCTTTTCTTGGCCCTTAATAAAACAAAAGGCTTCCCCGAGGACAGAAAACCACCCGCGGGTGTTTGTTTAAGATATGAATAACATGAAATATTCATATTGATGATGCGAAGAATTTTTTGCGTTGGAAATTAGGCGGAAAAAAGCGGGTACGAACTGATGCAATAATGAAGATAAAACGCATTCATTGCAATAATGAATGGTTTAATCGATTTTTTGATTTGATAAGTCATGAATAAATAATACAAATGAAAAGTTACGTAGAATGTTTTAATCAATAAGCAGATACTGATTAATCGAAATATAGTTGTTGTAAGAGAAATATTTATGTATTTGACAAATTCGAATACGTAGGTAGCTTGAAAGATAAATGAATTTCAACCATTGAATTATATGTAGGTATATGCATCACAATAAAAATCGGCTAAATGTATTTTATTGCTATTGCACTTTGGGTTATAATGTAATGTCGTGGGAAGGCCACTTGGAATGAATATCCTCCAGATCACTCGGGTGCTCAATGAAACTACTTCCTACTTTCTGGGATATGTATTAGACTCCGTTTCACATAAGAAGAAGCCACGTGAAGTTTGCCAACTGCGCAGAAACCAAATCGGTGTTTCTTATGTATGTCGATGTTTCATGCCGACAGCAATTTTATTTTTTACATTTCAGGTTGTGTTTGAAGAAATCATTTAATGTCGAATATTTTTGATTTTAGAATATACCAAGACGTTTTGCGAGTTTATCTGTGAGTGTCAATTTTACAATATGGCGCTGGTTTTGACAACAAGTTCGCGCATATGACAGCAACTTCACATGG
Organism: Galerucella pusilla; assembly: GCA_910591695.1. Taxonomy (NCBI): domain Eukaryota; kingdom Metazoa; phylum Arthropoda; class Insecta; order Coleoptera; family Chrysomelidae; genus Galerucella; species Galerucella pusilla. Next base: position 79,753 of record CAJUYI010000386.1, read on the forward strand.
CTTCGTCTTCGTCAGAGTCTACAAATGAATAAGGTCGGAACTTCTCGAAGTACATTTTCCAGAATGCAAAATAAGTGATGAACCATTAGATACAGAACAACAAATGGTCTCGAGGACTCCAAATCGGAGTAACGAGGAAAGTTGTAAAGTATCTAGGGAAGTGGTTAATCAAAGCAAAATAAAATGGGCAATTAACTCATTTGAGCCATATAAATCACCGGGACCGGACGGGATCTATCCAATTATGCTGCAAAAGGCAGACGGCATTATACTCAGCAGACTGTGTACGATCCTTAGAGCGAGTATGGGACTAGGGTACATACTAAAGGTCTGGAGAAATGTTAGGGTGGTCTTTATTCCTAAACCTGGTAAAACAGGTGACAATAAAGCGAAATCCCTGAGACCCATAAGTCTGATGTCATTTGTACTGAAGACATTGGAAAAACTGGCGGACATGCACATTAGAGGAGGATCGTTGGTAGAAAGACCGATCGACC
>CAJUYI010000386.1:89347-99921 GCA_910591695.1 Galerucella pusilla
TTAATTCGAAACAGTTACCTAGTTTCATTTATTACATTGAAATGAGTATATTCCACAAAGTAAAGATCCAAACAGTAAATTCAAGTATGAACAATATTAGGTATAAGTCAAATATAATAATATAAGTTTAATCCAATTACGCGAAATTACCATAGTTTCTTAGCACTCGAGGCTAAAAAAGGCTCGATTACCTATTTCACCGACTTCCTTAACTCAGCAGTTATGGCATTTTCAGTGCAAAACGACGCTATTATATTTCCTGAAAAACCGTTTTGTTGAAACTTTCATGCGTGTGTTACACAATACCGAAAGGAAGAAAATTAATGCCAAGAGCACCCCCAATAACGCTCATTAAATATTTATGGCATTAAGAGAAGTTTTTCCTTGCAGTCCTAGTTCCTTGCGCAAAGGACAAAGATCCCGGTTATCAGTGGCGGATACTGGATACCGAAAATCAACAATGGATTACGTTAATCTAGGAATTTATTACTGTATAATACGTGCTTACGTTCGATATTCTGGAAGTTACGCAAACAAAAAGTCCCTCAAGATTAATGTGTAATCCAGGAATACATGAATTTCGGTAATATTTTAGTAGAGCAATAGACATCCTGCATCAGTAAGGGATTATTTTAATTTTATACAAGGTATTTAAAATCACTTTTATCGTGCAATATTGAATGTAAATTTTTTATGAAAATATTAATCCGAAACGTCTAAAACGTGAGTTAAAGTAGCCAACGTGGGGGTGTGTCCAAGAGCGGGTGTTGATTGGCGTGACGTCACTGAACAGCAGACGAAATCGATGTTGAGGGAATAGGTAAACTCTACGTGCAGAATTTACAGCTAAAACCTTTAAAAACGGATTGCCGTTTACGGTAAGGTTATTATTGTTATTATAATTACATAAAAAATATTATTATTAATATCCTTATTTATATACAGTCTCATTTGAAAGATATAAATACACGTTCTCGTTGTTTAAAATATTCCCGACGAGGGATATTCAAAGGGCCAGTCTTATTATCTTCCCAAAGTGGACTTACTTAATAGTCGAGCGGATAAAGCACAAAAAAGGCTCAAAGTTCGGAATTTTTTCCCTAAAGACGGATCGGAATGCGGTTTTTTGCATTCGCTTCGGAAAATCATTTGTAAAAATGTACCTACTTTGTTCCCATTACAAATCGGGAATTGCATCGCTGCAGTCAAAAATGCATGCCAAAAATGCATAAATGTAAAAACTCTGTAAATAAGAGTCAGAACTGGCTCAAATCGGGTACCCGGGGGTTTTCGAGGTCGCTGATCACGATTATGATGTTGAAATTGACCCCCCGGACACCTGGGGCTCAGGAACGCCGATGAACCTCGTCTCCGTGGGACTCTCCAAGAAATCACGGGGGGAACGAAAAAAACTCCGCGCCCGGGGGTTTTTCGGGTGGCTGAATTTAAATATGGCATCGGCGAACACCCCCCGGACACCTGGTGCCCCCGAACCTCGACCTGGACATCATCCCCGAGAACTATCTTGACAATATCGACAAAAACAGCCCGGTAATTATTGGAAGCGTATTTTTTGAGACGCGAAATCACAATTTCACGTCGAAAACGACCCTTCCACCACCTGGTGCACCGGAACCTGCGCTTGAACATCGTCTCCGAGGGTTTTCCAAACAAAATCGAAAAAGGTGAACCGAAAATCGTTATAAGGGGTTTTTGGGCCGCTTAATCAGAATTTTGCGCGGAAAACGACCCCCTGAACACCTGGTGCGCTGTACCCTGGCCTCGAACGTCTTCTCCGAGAATTTTCCTGACAATATCGCCAGAAACAACCCGAAAATTATTGGAGGGGGGCTTGGAAAACCCTCGGAGACGATGTTAAAGCGCAGGTTGCGGTGCACCAGATGGTGGGAATGTCGTTTTCGAAGTGAAATCGTGATTTCGCGCCTCAAAAAACACGCCTCCAATAATTTCCGGGCTGTTCTTGTCGATATTGTCAAGATAGTTCTTGGGGATGATGTCCAGGTCGAGGTTCGGGGGCACCAGGTGTCCGGGGGTGTTCACCGATGCCATATTTGAATTCAGCCACCCGAAAAACCCCCGAGCGCGGAGTTTTTTTCGTTCTCCTCGTGATTTCTTGGAGAGTCTCACGGAGACGAGGTTCATCGGCGTTCCTGAGCCCCAGGTGTCCGAGGGGTCAATTTCAGCATCATAATCGTGATCAGCGACCTCGAAAACCCCCGGGTACCCGATTTGAGCCAGCTCTGACTCTTATTTACAGAGTTTTTACATTTATGCATTTCTGGCATGCATTTTTGACTGCAGCGATGCAATTCCCGATTTGTAATGGGAACAAAGTAGGTACATTTTTTACAAATAATTTTCCGAAGCGAATGCAAAAAACCGCATTCCGATCCGTCTTTAGGGAAAAAATTCCGAACTTTTTTGCTTTATCCGCTCGACTATAATAAAATGCGTGTAAATGAATCCTACAGACTATTCAATCAATGAGAGCTATAAAAAAGTGCATAGAGTATTGGAATGCAATAATCCTTTATTACAGATTTGTACTCAAACTTTACAAAATATTTTACAATTTAATAGCAACTGTTTAGTGGGTAAGGAAACTATTTTATTTTATAGTACAATATTTTATAGCAATATTTTATAGCAATTTTATATTCGAAGTGCCTTACCACAGGTTTCTTTAAACTTAAAATAAACTTAAAAATTGTACCATTTTTCAATAGTACCAACTTAAAGTTACTATTAAATTATTGTAAAATATTTCGTAAATTTTGAAAACTCCGTAATATCCGGATATCTGTTTGTTGAAGGATTATTGCATTCCAATACTCTATATACATTTTGAAACAAACGGACACTATTGCAAAAGATTAGCGTCTTATAATTATATGAAATTGCTGTTGTTGTATGACATCAGCATATCCTCAAATCATATCTAGACTTATCTGGGACTGCCTACAAAAACTACTAGCCCCGGCTAACCACAACAGTGTAACTCTTAAGGGACACAAGGGCATTGTAGGAAATGAAAAGGCAGATATACTAGCGAAGCTAAGGTCTGAAACTGCTTTCACTGGTCCTAAACCAGTATTTGGAATATCAAAAACGTTGCACAGCAAACTCCTGGCCAAAAAACCCTCGGAGAAGCTGGCTATTGAGTTATTAAACCTCAGCAGGGGCCACATAAGGATAGTAAGGGTTTACTCGCCGGTTACTATACCCTAAGGAAGCACATGCATACAATCGCATAACAGGGAGGAACCTATTTGTGCATGAAAGAGGAGAAAACAGCCTCTCGCATTATCGTTAATTGTGAAGAATTATCTCATTGCAGATACAGACTCTTAGGACTAAAGCATCCAAGGGAGGATTTCTCCAAGAAGGACCTAGTGAAAAGACTGTTGAGTCTGAAGGGCTACTGGTCTCTTCATATAGACGGCACTACTAAGAGCACAAAAAACCTAAAGCCTGAGATGCCGAGGACTCTAAGCATCTGACCGGTAGTGCCGAATCAATCGCAACCAATATTTCCAATAAGTGGCTCGATCATTAATTGCATCAGTAAAATATTGTTCAAAATGGCTCTAATGGTGTGCAGGAATCTGGCAGGAAGAAACTGGGGCTGTAACCCAAAAATCCTAAGCTGGATGTACAGTATGTACACTGCCATAGTGAGACCAATCATCACTTATTATGCCATTGCGTGGAGTAGTAGAACTAGCATATTGACGATGAGAGAGAACCTCTCCAAAATTCAAAGACTAGCCTGTACATGCATTACAGGAGCAATGAGAACATGCCCAACGGCAGCTATGGAAGTGATTCTCAACCTCACCCCTCTACATATGGTGGTGGAAAGTGTTGCAGAAAGAACAAGATACAGACTAAGTAGAGAGGGAATCATTAAAAAAGCCACCTCCTCACTTCTTAGAAATCAGACAACCTGGGACATGCCACAAGACGGTATGATGAAAAAGTATAGCTTTTCAAAGAAATTCGTTACGGAATTAAACAAAAAGAAGGAATGGGATCCAAATACCACTACCAGTCTTGGAAATAATGCTATTCAATGGTACACATACGGCTCGAAAGCAATAGAAGGAACTGGGATATGAGTATCTGGGCCAGGAACCAAACACTCTGAAAGCTTGGGAAAACCCCAAGTATCTTTCAAGCGGAAATCCACGCCATAAGAAAGTGCGCCCAGTTCAATATTGATAAAGGATACAGAAGACAAAGGATTATCATACTGTAGGATAGTCAAGCAGCCATTAAAGCACTGAGCTTTTGTGTAATCAGTTCCAAAATGGTGTGGGAATGACTAGACAAAGTCAATGAACTAGGCGAGAACAATATAGTCACCTTACTATGGATTCCAGGACACACTGGAATAGAAGGAAATGAAATAGCAGATGAGCTAGCAAGAGGGGGACTGAAATACCTTTCTGGGGGCCTGAACCCTTTTGCGGAATCAGCCCCAATGTAATATTGGAAGAAATAGGTAAAGCCGAGAAAAAGAGAAGATCTGACCATTGGAAAGATCTAGTAGGGCTTATACAATCAAAGACTTCTGGGTGACTACAACCCGTTGAGATCAAATGAATGCATAAGTCAAAGTAAAACTGCGCTAAGAGTTTTAACAGAACTAAGTAGAAGTAAGGGGGCACATAGATCTTTTAGGTCTCAGTGAATGTCCCCCCAAATATACATACATACATACAAGGAAGCGCATCTCTATTTTTATAATAATTGTTAAAAAATTGCTTACGTGTTTGTTCCAAACTGGATATTTCCCAACGTCAAATCCAGTATTTGACCGTTAATAAAAGTAACAAATAACGAAGTTAAAAATGTACAAAATATCTATAGAAAAAAAAACTGACAAATAATAGTTGAACTGTTATTGAAAATCATAAATTCTATAATTATTGTATATCAACGATTTCATAAAAAAGTACAAAACTTCTCAAAAGTTGTCATATCTTGTTACCGCACTGACAGGTTATAACAAAGCAAATTATGGAGGTATTCATATTCTTATATCTTTTGTCAAATATTAGGTATTTCATTGAATGACATGATTTGAGAATTGAATTGTGACTTTTTGTGGTTGTAACTGAATATGCTATAAATAATACAATTATATTGAAACGTTTGATAGAAAAACATTATTAGTTATTATTGTTTGCAATTGCAATCGATGGGAACACAATAATTCCAATAAATATAGTGAAATTTGAGAAACTCTCGGTATTGGCTATTAAAATAAACAAACTAAAAAACGATCTTGTGATAGTTTGAAGAGGATGAATTTTCTTTTGTATTTTTTATTCGAATAAAAATGCCATGACATGATTATCATTGACACTATACAAAAACGGTGCAGCTTAACAAATCTTTGAGGTTCAGCTTCAGGTCCAATCGTTGGTATGTGAACATGTAAACCTTGCAGTCAGTGAGTATTTGCTTCACATGTAAAATACTATTGCACTGACGGCATTCGGGAAGGTTTTCTGAAGACATCGTTCAATCTAGTGTTAGTTTAGCCTTGTAGAGTTACAATCTTCCACTAGTAGCAGCTACTCTCCTAGATAGTAAGTCCAGCAAAAGACAGCCAATAATTTTGTCAGGTTTCTTTGATTACCGTTGAATTCAAGTTTGATGTAATTTGTAATTGTTTGTAATTAAATTGGATCGTGTTTGTTGTGGTGAGGGAAAAGGTAACTTCTTTGGCATACTATGAGTTAAGAGAATTTACATAGCTGACGTTGTCATGTATGCTTTGAACTTTGGATGGCCAATAGTAGTTTCTTATTAAGTGAATGGATAGGATAAAGAAGATTGGTGCAACTGACGAGATGTTTTTGTCAGGAGAGGAGACAGGAATGGTTTAATGTTTTGGAGAACGGTCTGCTGCTCACCAGTGTATACATTCTACATGATGAGAGCAACCGATAAGGGACTTTGTTAGTTCATAGTTGGTGGTAGCTGACAAAAAGCATCGACGAAAGTATTAGGGGCATCTGTCTAGTCTAGAGACTTACATTATATGGCGTTTACAATATTCCCAAGAAGTATAAGTATGTTAGGTAGCTCAGGTTTATTAAATTTGGTGAGATAAATTATTAAATAAAGTGAGTTAGCACGGGGAGATATTTACAAAACGATTTTTATAACATGTATTGAAACAGGAGTTGTGTGAATAAGTTTTATTTAGTTTACATGCTTTTTAACATGGGAGTGTCACAAATGGTTATTAGATATATATTTTTTTGAAACGATGAATGAATTCATCATGAATTGGTCATTTTTCACAAGTTTCTCTTTTTTTATACAGAGTAAGTAAGTGAGTACGGAATCCTCAATTTTCTCAAATACGGATGAATTGTTTTTTTTACCTGTTTTTTGGAAAAAAAAGCAGTACCCATTTAATAAAATTTAATTTGTGAAGAACTGATCCATTATTTTATTGAATAATTTTGAACATTAATAACACCCAGTGGCGGATTTGCCATAAGGCCCAGTAGGCCCGGGCCTAGGGCGGCCAGATACGAAGGGCGGCAATCGTGCCAAAAAAACTCAGTGATGATAACAAGAAATAACTCAAATGCAAAGTATCTCAAAATATTTTAGAGGCTCGCGTACCGTACGAATGATTATAATCTTCCTAAATCACTATTTTTGAGTATTAAAGTATAAATACTTTCGTACATCGTGCTTAAAAAATAGTTCGTACGTTTAGTTTAATATTAGTGATCTAGGAAGAATACCTATCCTATTGTTATTACAAAAACAACTCAGCGGTGTCGCGCGAACATTCTAGAAAGCTCTACACGACGCTCGAATGCGTGCGCGCGCCGCCCCGCAGGAAGGATCTAGAAACGGTGCAAGCGCGACGGAAATACGCGCGACGTGAGAGTGAGCAAGACAGCGCGCGGCATGCATACACGCGCGCGTTCTGGAAACTGCCCGACTATTCTAGTATAACGTTGCACCGGTATATATAAGCTACGGGTTTGGACGGTGGGACAGTTCAGTTTAGTGAGCGATTGAGTGCGATACTGCTTAAGTTGAATATGGACGGAAAGAAAAGGGTAAGGTTAAGTGGGGCAGAGTATCGCAAGAGAGCTAAAGAAAAAGATGATAAACAAAAAGATACGATTAAAAAAACACGGAAATTAGACGATTTCTTTGGAAAACTTGATGTTCCAAGTAGTAGTGGCGCTCCGTCAACTGATGATTCTGCAGTGTCTTCAAGTGAAAATACTTTGATCGATGTGGCAAGCATATCGAAAGAACAAGCCGAAGATGTCCCTCTAGTACCAGGAGTGGCAGTAACCCGCCAGTAACTGTACAGGAGAAAGATCGTTTTCTTGTTTGCGCAGAGTTAAAAACTATTTACGAACTACAATGACGGAGCAGAGGCTAAACGATCTTGCTTTGCTTAACATAGAAGCTGATTTTTTAAGGAAATTGGATTGCGAAGATTTAATTAATAATTTTGCTGCGCTTAAGTGCAGACGACGAGTTTTGTAACACATTGTAAAACCTTTATTTTATTAAAAAGGAAACCTAAAACCATTTTAAATGTTTTATTCAAATTTCCAATCATCCCTGGCCTCGGAAAATATTATAAACTAGCTTTATAAGCTAGCTTTTAGTTAACAATTTTCTGAATCAAATAAAAGTGGCAATAAAGTAAATTCATGAATTATGTATCTAGTCTCTAATGATCGGTGCTGAGAAAAGGGCGGCACATGGCCTGGGGCCTAGAGCGGCTAGGACTGCAAATCCGCCACTGATAACACCACAAGCTATAAGAACAATATCATCTACGTATTTAAAAAAAATTAGATTAATACAAGCGTGTGGTTTTCGATAACCCTCTCAATATTCACATTCGTAACATTCACAACGTATTTTATAAGGTAATTCGATTCGATTCTTATTGAAGAAAAATAATATCCTAAAAATACCCAAACAAAGTATGTTGACTTATCAGTGATTGCTTTGAGTCTTTTCATGCTTTTCTGCCATTGCATCCTTATTAATAGAAATAAATGTTTTGTTAGATGTTTTAATCATAGTACTTTTACATTCTGGAACCGCACAATATTTATAGCTTTTTTTACACTGGTTCTGGTCCATTGTGTCGAATAGTTTAAATTATTTCTAAACGTTCTCATTTCACAAACATAACACTGTTTAGAGTTTGCTAAAACGTATAATAAATAATAAGCATATAAGCTAGCAAAATACTGTTACTAGTTAAGTAGTCATCTAACCGAGAACCGATCGGCGCGGTATCCGCTCTCTCAACGAGAGATTTCATATGGGATGACATCACGCCTGAAATTCGGAGAGGAGCACTGTTTTAGGTTTATAATTTTTTTAGGTGACTTAGGAGTCTCGCTGACGTCTAATTTTTTGCACAGAGCCTCAAAATGATGTGCTCTTACCAATAATAAAATATGTAAATGAGCCCATTGTTACAGGCAACTGTAATTAAGTAGATAAACACAAAATGGAGATGGTTTTTTGTCAATATGAATTTTGGTTAGCTGTGGGGTTGTCGATATTATTGCATTCTGAGCATTCCCTCCACTGGGGTAAATGTATTAATGTGATTTCAGCGTTATCTCAGCTTTCCGTTTCAAAAAACGTCAATTTTTCCAATAGGTACGTTATTTTGGTATCTTTTTGTTCTCCACTAGTTGATGCCCCCCACCCCCTTCTAAGGTCTATTGTATTATATTATATTATATTATATTATTGTATTATCCCCCCTTAACAAAACTCAATTTATTCAAGTGGCTGCCATTATTTTTTCTAACCAATTAGTCCACAATTTACCTCGTTGACTGGATTAATATTGAAGTTAAGACGAATATTCTAATATATCCTATTTAAAATGGAAGTTGTAATTTATAGTTCAGTTTTGCATTTTGGTCTTGGTCTTGCATTCTCAGTCTTGGTTTTGGTATTGTTATTGCTTAAGTTTCCGGTCTTGGTCTTGCTAATGTATGATCTTAGTCTTAGTATTGCAAAATCACAAGACCAAGACCAAGACAGATTTTGCTCATCACTACTTCAGAAATTCATCAATATAATCAGAAGCAAGACAAATTCTGTAAGAATAATTTTCTCCTTCAAATGTCTTATGTGAAAGTCATTTGCATACCTTATATCTTTAAACACTGTTTGTTTTCTGTGTTATAAAAGGATCTAATATTCCCGTTGAATTGCTGAAAATATATATTTTTTATTTAAAAAAGTTAATTCCTCCTTGCTGTTTTAAAAATGTTATACATCCGCCTTTGGCGAGATCTCTCCATTCTGTTTCGACAAGAAGCGAGAGTAGGAGCTGAATCCACACTCGTTATAGATGAAGGATAAGTAATTCCTTTTAAGAACCCTGAATGTAATTAGTTGGGGTTGAAAAAAAAGAAAATAAGGGTTGAATATTTCTTTCGAAGTCTTTTGTCCTTGCTTGAATATTTAAATTGGTTTACGATAGAAAAAGGGGTCTTATTTTGATGAGAAAATGTTTCCAAGGAAGATGGATACGGAGAGTGGAAGATGACGGAAACTAATTGCTAAAAATATTCAGCTTGCTTAAATATATCGATTTTTTTAATTCAGGGAAACGCGGGAAAGATAACAGAAATAATTATTTATGTATTCAAAAAGAAAAAGTCTTACCTCATTGGTACAAGCGTTAAGTTTTTGGTATAATATAAAGAAAATATTATTAATATGGAATTTATTATAGCAGAACTCACCAAATCGGATAGCTCGCATATAAGTACAGTAGCGGCTCCTCCATTAGGTCAATGACCTCCAATGAGAAAACAATTTAAGAAAAGAATTAAATGGGTACTAAAAAAAATTAATTGTACCTATTATACATATGATATTCCTTTTAAATAAAAATTACCTAGGTTTCAATATCCCCGTGTGAACGTTATTCAGCATCAAAATTGGAAAGCAGGCTGGTGCCCACCGTTGACCCCAAGACGTTAAGTGGGGACGAAATTTGCCGAGCGCTGAATATCTTCGCGACGTGAGAGAAACACGCCCGAAGTTTACATGTGCTGGGTCAAAAGCCCAGGTTAATATCGACGATTAATCGAGTTACGTCGACTGACTATTATGACTAGCGTCTAGCCGGTGACATATCATGGCACCAGAACGAGAGCTTATTTACCTGACTCGGCACCAACGGTGTCAAATTTAATTTATTGATCTCGGCACTCCCCAAATTTAGTAGTTGAGGTGCGCTTGCGTCCAAGCAACCTTTAACCTCATATTCGAGGTGATTGAATGTAAGCAGATTAGCCCAGTTGGTAGGATACTAAGCTTACAACCCAGAGGTCGTAGATTCGAAAACCGGTTAGGACCTGGGTTTTTTGTTTCTTTGTTTTTTATATATTTTATGATATTTTAATACATAGTTACACTTTGATCAACCGGGTTTGTGCGCTCTCCTTTTTTTTTAGTTTTCTATTTCTTATTTTCTGATATTTTTATACATAGTTACACTTTGATCA